>VOMN01048517.1:0-14163 GCA_014899125.1 Orchestia grillus | reverse complement strand
TGGGAGGAGCTCCAACTGCTGGCAGATTGGAGATTTTTTTTAAAGCCCTCCCACCTGCAACCAAATCGTTACAAATGCAATTTCATTGCTTTAAAAAATTAAAATTGGAGATTTCCCCAGTCTCTCGATGTTTTCGAACTATTGCCCCCACAGTGGAAAATTGGACCATAACACGAACAGCTACTTGCCTGTAGGTCAGTTCTTCATAATGAAGTCCAACTATTTTTTTCGAATGGCTTCAGGGTTTCATTAAATTTCGGCATTGTATTCACTGAACATCCATGTTAAACAAAATCAGGAGAGGTAATCATTGTGCTGATCATAGTTTGTTTACATTACATGTGCTTCTTCAAAATTTTGGAAGCTTTATAATAAATTTTAACCAATATACTCAACTTGTGCAAGAAAGTAACAAAGATTAAACATGATATCAATTTTGGCCAAATTCTTATGTCCCATACATATTTTGCTTAATTGATTTTCTGTTTGTCAATAAATCTTGTTCTGTTCTGCTCAAGTTTTCCGGCAAATTTATATTCTCTGAGTTACCTGTACTCCTTACTTCAAACCAGAGCTCGAAATTTGCAAAATCTATCAAAAATAGAGTTGTGCAAATACTTACGTCGAGGCAGTGTATAGGAGAGGATTCACAGTGACTTCAGTACTGAGGTCTTGTTCCCGTAACGCAAGAACACAAGACTCCTTCGCTTGTACTGTCTCAATGATGAATCATTCCACCGGGACGAGTGATCGAATCCAGTACTCCCACAAGTTCCCTCCCAGTAGCCATTCTGGGGCTTTACAAGCTAAAACGCAATTTTTTGTGTAAAATTTTGTTTGAATTAAAAAAAAGCAGACCCTGAACGGCCCACTTAATTATTCTCCGTATATCACAGCGGTCTGAGAAAACATCAGCAACGCAAGTTCGTGGCAACGATCCCCGCTGTAAATACGTTTCTTAATTCATAATTCAATGATGGTTACAATAATAATTTCACACAAGCCGCCATGGGTCAGCCTGTGACCTGGGAGCCATCCCGCGCGAACAAGCTGCGCTGTTGGTAAGCCTGTCCTGACATGCCTGTGGAGGGACCTGAATGAGACAGGACATCTCGTGAGCTGCCCAGTTATGTCGGACAGGTCAACCTTGACGATTGACACCTGTTCTTCCGGTACATTGGACACAGCAATGGAGAGCAAAAGTAATACTGTTCCATTGATTGAAACGAAAGGACTGCAACGTGTGCTGTGACACCCTGGATCAAGACGATAGAAAAGTTCAATAGGACCACAAGTCCCCGCACTATTGTTCAGTGTAAGCACTGAAAGCAAGCAATATTACGCAAGACCTATTTTGAGCAGCATTGCACGACAGAAGTATTATGGAAAAAATTATTGTGCAAAACCATTATTGTCCAAACTCAGTAATGTGCAACAGCAGTATTGTACAAAAGCACTATTGTGCAAGGCCAGTTTTAATCAGAAGTACTGTTGTGCAATAGCAATATTGTGCTAGAGCACAATAGTATAGAATATTTCCCTAGACAAATAACGTTCACACTGATGCGTCAATGAATTTGGATTGAAATTAGTACAATAGTATAATAAGATCAGTATTATGCAACTGAAGTATACTGCAAGAGAGGTATCTTGAAAAAGCAATATTGTAGTAGAAGAAGCATTTTACATGAGCAGTATTATTTAAGAGCAATGTTGCGCAGTATTCAGCTGTAGTCGACACACTCAATGGACCGTCTTGGCATGATAAGAAACATCCTAATCCACCTAAGAGTTTTCGAGACCAGAAATCGACTTCCTGTCACCAGAAGCCAGACCGCCGCTCCTGCCAAGTCATCCGCGAGATGGGCATAATCGTGAGGCGCCCTCCGCTTCATATGTTCGTGCTGCTTGGTAGACATGATGTGCGGCCCTCATCTAATGTCCTCATGGGGCCGCCATCATCTCAAAAGTAGATGAAGTGATATGTGCGGCTCATGTTCTTCCCAGGAACCCAACGTCAAGCGCAGCGTAAGGACGTTTTAGAGATTAATTTTTTTAAACTGCAGCGAGCGCACTTAGTGCTATTAACAGAAATGCAAACGCGTGATCGACTTGGTATAGACCACAACATGAAGCGAGCAAATATTGCATTTTTCTCAGGGGTTCATGAACTAGAATTTGAACCGTTCCCAAAGTTCCCACTCCGTTGTACAGCTGGAGGGACTCATCACTGATCGGCGGTCACAATTACACTGTATGTATGTAACAATACTTTTCGGCAATTATTGACGGTAAAACCATACAAAAAAGAGAGGTTCAAAGGCAGTTTTCTCTGTATATTCCTTTTGTAACTGTCAGAATTGTAAATAATCATTTGATATTTCCTACATAGCCCTTACGATGAGTAGTATTCAGATCTACAAGATCCCGTCCGCACATACAAGAAAAGTAAACCACGATCATCGAAAAGTGCAGGTGTTTTCAGAATATTAACGAGGACAACACGGATGAGTGGATCAACGTTCTGACTTTTTGCGACAGAATATCACTCTACAGTGCAGGTTGCCGCAGGTAAGACAGAAAACTCCGTCATTTCAGATTATCAGAAAAAGCAACAATTTATGATCTAGTACTGCTCATGAGAATATTTTTTGCATAATCTGGTTTGGATACCAAACAACTCAATTTATAATATCTACTGATCTAGGCAAAGACTCCCTTGTTTTTGAAACTTATTTTAAAAACGTCCGTCCTTTCAGTCCAACTTTGTGCACACTGCAGACCTCACTGCAGCGCACAGGAAGTGTGCAGCGGCGATGCAACTCTGCAGGAGAAGCAGCCGGCAGGACTCACAGGCTGCCCCACTGTTGCCAGCTAATGAACAGGAACGAAGCGATTGGGGTCAAATTTGAAACTGGCAATTGGAAGCTTAAGTTTCAGTCGCATTGCGCTCACTCGACATGCTCAGGGGCCGCGGTGCTCATGTTTCAGGAAGTGCATGCCTAAAATTGTACTCCAGCTCTCAGGTTTTCAGGAGGACGTCACAATTGATCAAAGAGAGCGCCCGTATTATTTTCTGCAACGAGATGCACTGTAGCGGAACAATACTTCATCGAAATACAAAACGACTAAAAACCAGTACCAAATATTTTCACAAAGCCTCTTGCAATAAAATTCCCATAACTCGCCTTAATCAATAAAATATATGTGATTCTGAGGAATACATCCTACGAACACGGTCAGAGAAATAAAACAAAAGTATGAACTGAGCAATGTCTTTAACGGACACACACTGCATGACTCTATCGTTAAATAGCAACCTAAGTCGGAACTTAGACCTCCACAAAGAGAACTCGCGAATTAGAAGAAAAAAAGACAATAATGCTAGCTAATCGGGCTCAAAAACCCAAGCACATCGGCACGATCAAAATCACTTTGACCACCCAAACGAATCGCACTGCATTTTAGTTCCAATTTTAAGGTACATGTATATGTTAAACGAACAATTTCAGCGCGAGATTTATTTCTCGCGGCAGCTGAGCTGATATTGTCCAATGCGGAGGGAAAAAATGGGCTAGACTCTAAATAGAGGCTTCGGAATGAAGCCAATCCAACACCAAAAACGTCGCGCCAAATTGATAGATTTCATTCACATTCAAGATGCAGCACTTGAACATAACAGACGATGGGGAAAAATTATGCCAGCCAAAATTTGATGCTCGTTGCAAGTTTTGCCCCCCAAGAGAGCGTGAAGGTTTTCTCGTCCGGCCCGTTTTTCACAGTACGGTGAATAAGAACCTCCATCTTGGGAGGGGGAAGTCCCGCATTGTTTTGAAGGTTCTGCAAGCATCAAACATTTAAGGCAGAGTCATGTATCCAGTACATGACCCAGTTGCTACGCCAACCCTCACAAGGCAGACTGCATTAGATTAACGAGGCGACCGCATGACCTCGGGAGACGAGTCTCGGCCACCTCGCACGAGGGTCGCACGAAAAAAAACGTATGGTAATACGAGACGAGGGTGACGGAGATCAGCTGGCAGAGGCTGCCCGCGGGATAGGATCAGTGCATGGAGGCTATCAGCAGAAACACTAGAAGGCTTCCAGTAGAACACAGTCTGCCCGCAGAGCCTGCCAGCAGACCATGATCAGCACGCGAAGGATGCCAGCAGAACAGGAACAGCACGCGAAGGCTACCAGCAAAACAGGATCAGTATCCGAATGCTGCCAGCAGAACAGGATTTGCACGTGAAGGCTGCCAGCAGAACTGGATCAACACGCGAAGGCTGCCAGCAGAACAGGATCTGCACGCGATGACTGCCAGCAGAACAGGATCTGCACGTGATGACTATCAGCAGAACTGGATCTGCACGCGATGACTGCCAGGCTCAAACGCGAGCCAGGCTCAAACGTCTGGCTCGCTGTCACAGGAAGGAAGCACACATTGCGGCCAGTCTAGCAACAGAAATCGTAGTCTTCCTCGTACACAAACGAGTGTATTTATTTTACGGAGGAACTGAAAGAACTTCTCAAATCTGTACAACAAGGTCGAAACATATAATTAACATGGAAATATTCTCTAAAGGATTCATGCGGCGTCCGCGAAGCAAATTCACCAACCTTGTATAAATAAAACATGCTAATTAAGCTCAGGTACATGGCGCTCACTGAACGCTTCGTTTTAGTGAGAACTTTATTTCTTGGCCTTCTGAAACTTATTCGAGCGTGCGATGCGCGGCTCATGCGAGGCTTGTCAGCATTTTTTGAATAAATGTAAAAATACCTCTTTGATAATCTCAAAATTTACAAAAGTAAGCTTAGATAGCGTTCAAAAAGAACTTCAGCGTACTATTGTTCACGAAATTGCTCTCAGGGTAGCATATAAATGCTCGTGTTCTCCATAATGGTGAAGGAATCGACAGGCATAGCACAAAATTATCACAACGACTGATTCGTAACAGAACTAAAACAATTTAAAAACTTCAGCGACCCATAAACCTCGCGGTGAATAAAGATACGCTAAACACAAACACGAGTTTTTTCGTTCAGAACAGCAGGATTTGATTTACCATTTATTCCTTGCAATTTCAGGCAGCTCGCGACCTCAAAATCTTCTTCCCTCGCATTGAAAACGCTGAGGATGTAAAACTAAAATTCTCCGGACCTGAAACTAAAGCTTCAGTTTAGTTGAAATACAGTTTGGCGAAGGTAAAGTGACTGGAAGCAATAGATTTTCAGCTTCAGTGGCTGGAAGTGATCGGACGTACATCAAATTAAGCTTAGGCGCCACTCGGCAAGCTGGTCAAATTCGCGCGAAGTGCTGCCCGACGTCCGCACCTTAGTCATTTATTGATGCCGGCAGCGCATTCACTTCCGCCAATACAGTCGTCCACGGAATGATGGAATCCGGCAGCTGAAGCAAATAACTTGGAGCAGGACTACGCAGAAACAGCAGCATTCGAAAGATTATTCAATACACCGTTTCAGTTGAGCAGGACCACGCAGAAAACAGCAGCATTCGAAAGCTGATTTAATACGCCGTTCCAATTTCAACTAATACTCACAGAGCAAAGATGGGGTTACGCTTGTCCTTTAATTACGATCATAATGTAATTTGCAGTTTTCAGTTATGACAATCTACTGTACACATCGTCCTTTTGCTAGAAAAAAGTGTAGCGTTGTTTCAAAAATTTCCTTTCACTGCGATAGAAAACAGGTCGTTTATTTTAAGATATGCGTCCTTTTAGAGATATTTCTATATAAAATTACCATCTTGTAAAATTTTCGTATACACTTTTCATCCTTTTCGAAAGCAAGCAGCAGGACAGACTCTCGAACTGCAGAGCGAGCTGCGGCAGTTGGTGTGAAGTCAACACATGTGAAATCCGACCTCATAACTTCACATACGGTCTGCATCAACTATCAAATCCTACATAATCTGCACATACACTGCATCAACTGCCAGATCCTACATAACTTTGATACTGCAGTACATTGCCTAATGTCAACATTAAAGTAAAAGAAGAATCAAGACGATATTTTAGAGTGAAACAATGAGATAAAATTGAACATCACGTTGGTCGTAGCCTAATTTTTATAAATATATATTGGTTAATAAGAAAGTTTTTATGAGTGTGACATGAAAATAACACAAATAACTCTAATGCCATGAACTTTCATAACGCATTTTCATGCAAGGCTAATATAAGAATCAAAATTTTTTCATTTGATATAAATAGAACGAGTTGAATTTATTATCAAACAAATATTCATAGCTTGAAACATATAAGTTTCTAATTTCTTTCATTAGAAAACGCACCTAATTTCTCAAAGATGAGCACGAAAAAAAGCGTGAGGGTCATGATCAGTGCGCGTACTTACTTTAGTTCCAGTCCCAGGAGCTCTCCGAGGTTTGGGTTCCAGTGCTGGTACTGTTGCCGAGCTCGTAGATTGTGCTTCTCGATTTTCAGGACCACAGCAACCAGATCGTTGAAGGGGTCAGGCGGGGGAGGGGGCGCCGTCGAAGAAGTGGAAGAGGATTTCTGTTGAGGTTGCGGGGCCCCAGAGGGTTGCTGATCATAATCGATCCCCCCATGATGGCCCGCACTGTTGAAGGGTTTTGGGTGTGATTTCCTCCCCTCAGCAGCACCGTCTAACGCGTTCAGAGACCCTGAGGGATATTTCTGGCCGAAACCGAAGCTGCCGTTTTCTCTTGAACCGTTTGTGGTCTTCTGTAAATGTCTTTGTATGAAGGTGTGCCTTCCTCTAGAAGGTTGCACGTTAACTTTAGAATTAATTAGCAAAGACCTAGACCCCGTTAACATAGTTTCTATATCTAATACTAAGAATATTGTTATGAAGACTAGAAAGCTTGCTATAGAGAATATAATTCTGTCCCTCAACTTCATTGTGGTGAACTTTCGAGATGAACTTCTCACGACTCTGAACATGGACGGACACGCCATCTGAGAGCCTCTTGGCTTGGACCTCCGGATCTTCACCTTCCACGTCAGAAGAATTGCAGGACAACGACCCCTCGAGGCAGAAATGAGCAGCCTTCGCTAAGCGAAATGCATTATGGGGAACCTTTAATCTCGAACATTAACTGAGTCAGCAGCCGTTAATGATTGTAGATTTGATTTTAAGGCTCATTGTGAGAGATTCGGAATGACATCTTCAGTGTTTGCGTTGGGTGGTGACGGAGGATCGGTTAACGAAGATCTGAAAATGGAAGAAAATTCATAGTTTATGTTTATTTCACAGCATACGTTTATAATAAAAGTACCTAAAATATGGAAACCAATGTGATTCCAAAAATGAAGATTAAAAAGTAGTAAACGCATAGACCAAGCCTATTCTCTGTTACTACCTTGGAACCTCGAAATACTTCATTCGTTCACTTCGTCTCACAATGCAGTTTATACTGATATTCATTACAACATAATTAATCCATTCCAATCTAAAAAATTAATTCTGATCGGGTTTTAAGACAGAATTGGTCGCAACTCGTCATCATGATGAAAGGGCGTTTGAAAGATGTTAGAAACACCTTAGTCATTTCAAACCTTCTGTCTCGTCAGAATCTGGAGATGGGCATGTGTAAATAGAAGACATAGAATCTTACGTCATTTCGAAATATCCGAACTTTCTTTGCGTCCATCAACAATATACAGTTATGTTAAGCAACAGTAACAGTTTATGTTACAGACATGCCGTACATACAAAGTTTGTCACCCTTTTGCATCTGCACGACTGCGTGGGACTAGACCAGGCGCAGCTGTTGATTTGTGCACAGGAGGTCTAGAGCTAACTTGCGATGTCAAAACAGGTCACCAGCCGGCCTGCAATAACAAGGCAGGTCACCAGCCAGCCTGCAATAACAAAGCAGGTCACCAGCCGGCCTGCAATAACAAAGCAGATCACCAGCCGGCCTGCAATAACAAAGCAGGTCGCCAGCCAGCCTGCAATAACAAAGCAGGTCGCCAGTTCGGCACCTGCACAAACACGCGGCCGTCCACGCGAGGGCACAGCGGCGCTGAGCCCGGCGGAGCTGCGCTGGAGCCTGTTAGAGGCTTAGGCTGAAGGCGGCCGCCTTCCCTCGGGACATTAGGAGGTGCAATGGCCCGCAATAAGACTCTCAGGCCCGAGAATTCGAGGAGTATGCTACCCAAAAACTGGTACGAAACATTATAACATAAAGAAATTGAGGAATAAAACAAGCGACGCGCCTGTACGTATAGTCTAAAATGAAGGCGCACGGTGAGCGGTGCGCTGCACATAGACGGTGACAGAATTGATCGCAACACTAGAGACATGAGACTTATTTTAAGAGGGTATATTCGGTTCGAAGTAGACTTGAAGCAATTTAAATGCACGTGTGAATGGGATGCACTTGCGTATAGATATATATATTTTTGCAATTTATACGAACGATAAAAAACAGATATGAAACCTGAACAAAAGCACAACATCGGGGAAATAATTCCAGCACATTGTTGTCTCGATGTTCGAGGGGAGGGAGAGGAGCAAGATAATGCGGATGCCAATAATGCCACCCGTGAAATTTGAAGCAAGAAGAAGACGTGCAGATGTGAAGGGTAGGCTACCAAAAAAGAGGCGCTCATCTACGCTGAGTCTGCGTGCAGCAACAAGTGAGCACAAGAGGCACTGAGTTGTGGCACAAAGATTTCGCCGAAAATAACTGGAGCTCCACACGCAACTTTTCTCGTTCCGCAGCTTCAACTGATGGCACCGAGCACGAATTTTGAAATCTTTCCGGTGCCTTTCTATGTTGGTTTGGCTCAAAATCACGTATCATTTTTCCTGATAAAGGACAACTACACGATTACGAAGTGTACCTTGTGTGGAAAAGAAATTCACGTACGAACAAACGAACGATATTTTTCGAAGTTTGCCGCAGTAACGTGTTATGGTTAAACGTGGCACACGTTCGAAAAAATATACTTCAATGATAAATAATATATAGGCATGTGCGATCAATTCAAAATGTACATTCATCTGCAAAGAGAAGTGGGACCCAACATTGTCGCCCAGAAGCAAAGCCGTTAAAATTGAGACCTTGGGACTACGAGTCAAAGGAGGGTGTCTACACACACAACGATCATCACACGCCAGTCAGTCGAGAGCTTCACTTTCAGCCCCCTACCCACCAGACTTCTCTTATCATAATTCCTCGTAATTTAAATTATTTTCTTCGATATTTAATACGAATATTTATAAGGTAAATCTTAGGACTATTTTAGTTGATTTATGGATTCAAATTTCATAGTAATTTAGATACCGAATCTGGTACTTACTTACTTGGAGTTACTTGGAGATGTTAGGGCCTTCACGCCCCGGCCACACTGGAGTATATCTCGTTTGTTACCGCTACGAGTCGGTAAAAGAATGTAGTCCTATAATCGTCTTCAGTGTACAAGCGAGTTACCTTCGACGTTTTTGTGACACAAGCCTTCGGGCGTTAACTACTCTCTTATACAGACAGGCTGCGCACTCGGCAAGATGTGACGCATTAATATAACATCACTTTACTCGTCTACATTCACGAATCACGGTATTGCAGATACATAAATGCGCAATCTAGTCTGTAAACATATCCCCCGTTAGCTGCCTAAGCGCACTGCAGGTGAGATCTTCAACGCACATCTCGTCACTGCAAGTTACGTACTCCCCATATTTAATCATGTTACTAAGTCGCTACTCTGTTAGCATTTCATGGTGATTAGGTTGTGTCCTTGTCTCCAATGTGTCTAGGTTTTCTTTATTTGCGTCCCTAACGTGTAGTTAATCTCATTCTCGAATAGATTTATTAATCCAAGAATATTGCTTTTGGATTTGGATACCAATATGCTAAGCTCAGCTAAGATTTCATTTATTAAATGTTATGAGAATTTATCGTTAATCACAACCTGAGGTCATATCTAACAAAACATTGGAAAGCCCACCAGATGATTTGTGTAAAAGAAAAAATGCAATATTAAATCCACTATGCCTTGATAACGCCATCACTAACCGTTCGACCTCGCAAGAAAAGGTTCAATTTTGAATGTGAGAAACACGTCGAACATGTCCCGTTATCATTGCGATCCGTCCGGATCTGATGAATGCAATTGGTGGAATAAATTAGCATGGTTCTCCATTTTCATGGGTAATTAATCAAGTCAAATGAATATTCTTTACATGAATGAAATATAGTTTCCTGGAAAATCAGGTGGTAACTGCACATCTTGACTAACCTCATTTAAACTAAATAAACGAGTTCGCGCATAACATAGCGAGAACTCAGAAAATCATGAAAATTATACAACGCTTAACTCTTACCACTGATCACGTAGATTTTCAATGAAACCCATAAAAACATCGTTACGAAGCCTATAATAATTATGAATCATCATTTAAAAGCCTCAAAGTTAAACTTGACCGTATAGTGAATGTACGAAGGATCATTGCAACGGTGTTACACGAAGTTAAAACGCGTATTGTTATCCTGTTATCGTGTAATTATTACGTGTATTGTTATCCTGTTAACGTGTATTGTTATTCTGTTAACCTGTTATTGTTACGTGTATTATTTTCCTGTTAACGTGTTATTGTTACGTGTATTGTTATCCTCTTAACGTGTTATTGTTGCGCGTATTGTTATCCTCTTAACGTGTTATTGTTGCGCGTATTGTTATCCTGTTAACTTGTTATTGTTACGCGTATTGTTATCCTGTTAACATGTTATTTTTACATGTATTATCATCCTGTTAACGTATTATTTTTGCGTGTATTGTTGTCCTGTTACAATACACAGACGGATGGCTTCCGCCAGAACATCATCGGCGATGTTCTATAGAACTCACATTTCGCTCACAAAATACGCAAAAACCTGAAAAACGCAAGAAAAATTCAGCGACATTCACAGCAAGAAATCTCACAATTGAGAAATAACATGCGGAACAAAACTGCTCTGAACAATCCAATACAGTCTCAGAGCTCACTGATTGAGAGATCACCTGTAAACAAATTAATAGGTTTACACAAGGATCATTTTGCCAATGCTCATCCGGGCAGCAAAACAATACCGGTAGTCCTCACTTATTATCATATTTATTTTATACAAGATTTGATTATTCCTCAAAATTTTCAGTAAAAAGTATACGATATACGTGCTCTTGACTTAAGCGCATATATTCGTATTCCGAATACCTCATGTAAAGATTTTGAGCACAAATCGGAAGGTGCGTCGAGTCGTACGTGCTCGACGCAGTATTCGATTTGTGCTCAAAATCTTTACATGAGGTATTCGGAATTTCGGGTGGACGGAGAGGCTGAGGCCTCAGTCACACATGCCGACAACCTGCCCCGGCGCTCGATAAGCTTCAGGATGCGGCGCTGGCTGGTGGACCGCACAGCTGCTGCACAGCACCGTCTTCAGAAACCCCGCAGGAGCTTGAATTTGTAGCACAATATCATCAATGTATTTGTATCTATGACAGAATAATTTTCCATGGTCGTCGTGATGTTCTTTGAATACTGGCATGAGCTTGAGATGAATGGAGGTTGTGGTGAATGACGTTGCCAACATTTACACGTTTTATTCTTTTCGGTTGATCTAAAATAAGATTTATTTGGGAGAATAGAACAGAATATTACATGGCAACGATAACAAAAGGTCCATTCTTGGGCTTTTATTCAGGTCTTATGGTTTCACAGACAGTGAAATTAATCTTTCATGATTGCCTCACACAAAATCACACCATCTACCCATTGTCAGTTGCGCAAACTGGGTCCAAGGACGTAACATTGACGAAACCATTTCACCCCTGGTGCACATTCTAATATCGAGAGACTTCAAGGCCTCTTCAGTACTCGTAGTATTAAAATTACTCGACTATGTATATACTAGAGTTGATGTTTAGCTCATGCTGTTTACATAATTAATTTTACAATTGCAATGTCGTGAAAGCCAAACAAACATCAATGAAACTGTCGTCAAGACTTGGATATTTTCCAGTTCGGTATACAGCAAATCAAATGAGGCTAATAGCCAATTCTCCCCACAACCCTGACCTAAAAAACCGCAATCAAAATTTGAGCGTTCAACGATTACTTTGGATAGAAAATTACACAAACTCGTCCAACTACTGTTCTAAAATAAAAAAATACCACGTGTGAGCTACAAAAAGTGGGGCACAATTGTTTCAGAGAATAAATAGACAGCGAACGCCCGGAGGACGGCCCTGACAATAACCCCACTGATGTTCTATTGCCTGGACATGACGCAGCTTCTTGACTTGTGTCGCATTCATGGACTCGATACTGAGGTCGGCCAAACGCGAGGTCAATGTCAAGAAAAAACAAACCAACCGAATAATGGGAAAAGAAAAAATCCCGCGGGCCAAATTGGCAGCGACACATCAGCCCCAGCGAGACTCCAAAAGGCAGATCTCGTACACGCACATGAGCAAATTCTGTGCCAACGTAACGAAAGAAAAATAAGAATACAACCAACAGAAAGAATTGAAATACTTCGTGATAACCAAAGACATACGCCGTGCATTGAATATTCCGTGTTGAACAATGTAGAGTGTTTTGCAGCTGAATTCCTTGTATAGCTCTAAAAATAACTCATGAAGAACTTAGAAAAATTATCACCTTAAAAATTCAGCTCTTCAGGCAACAAGAAAGTTCAAAACCAGCACTTTACGGAGAAAAAGTTGCTCATCATCTCAGGAAACGAACGAATCGTCGACACATTAGATTATTTCTCGCCGATATTGTACACAATTGGTACATGATATAGCACCGTAGGTAGACAGGCCATAAACAACGAGCTTCTGAAAGCCCAGAGTAGAGCAGAGTGGGTTACGCACGCGACACACATGACGCACGGCAGAGGTGGAAAGGAAGTTCACAGTCGCGAACGTGTCTTAAATCCTGCGTGCAGATGTTCCCGCCATGGTTCTCACATTGAGGAACAGATTTTGTAGGCGGTACTGATGTCCTGATACTCATGTTTAATTATTATTGATTAGTTCGTGTGAGATGATGTGGAAGAAGTAGAAAAAATAATTTTGATTAATAAGAGAAAAAAAGGAAAAGAATCCATTTTATTCCAACCGAATTGAGGTACAAAGCGCCATGTTGGTTTGAATGCCTTGCAAACTAGAATACAGATGTTAATTCACGTCAGCTATAAAACTTGCGGTACAAGTGAAGTCAAAGCTTTCAAAATTTCAAAATACATACTATATCCAGGTAAATATTCTCCAAGCAAGCATAGGGAAACAAGCGATTTGTAACAGACGATCCTCAATCAAAAGTTAATCGCAAGTTCAATCAAATCAAAAGATGCTATCAGGCAAAGAAGGAAGTGAAAAAATTACCGCTAGACCTCACCAAGAGCTAATATTACACGCTTGATTTTGTCGCGCAACGACTTTGACGAACAAAACCTGAGCTGGGGAAAAAGTCGTCCAGGAATTATGGGAGTTATCACTGGGAAGTAATTGTGCCCAAGGACAAAAACTTGCCAATTAAGCCAACACCTTGATACTGTGATCAGACAGTTCCACTTTAGTGAGCGAGAATGGCACAAAGAAAATTGAAAACACACAGGAGAACAAACATAAAGACATGTCAGATAACTGGAAAGTCATAAAGAGAATGTACAACAGGCTGATCGAACACAGTGCTGACACAATAGAGAAAGGTATAAAAATGTACAACAAAATGAGAAACAAACATAAAAAACGATCTAAGGAAGCAAATAAAGCGCGTGAGGAACGCGATGTCAGCGAAATACACTTGGCACATAAAAACTAATACGGAGGAATCCAACCAAGAACGAGTAAAGGAAACAAGACAAACAGAAAACGTTCAAGGAACAAAGACGAGGCGTAATTTGAGACCAGAAGGAACGAGCACCACAGAAGGGATAGGACCGCTCGGATAGATCAGTTGGTAGCCTTGCTACGCGCTAGTCGGTAACCTTTAGTGAAGACACTGGTCGCTTGGCACCACACCGTGCCCAGTGTCAACGGAGAGGACTGAGAGCGTTGGATAAATCACTAATTAACCACTCCCATGCTCTTGCAGTCGACTCCCTCGCTCCTGCTGCCAACTCCCTCACTCCTGCTGCCAACTCCCTCGCTCCCG
>VOMN01048516.1:0-19124 GCA_014899125.1 Orchestia grillus | reverse complement strand
CTAGGATGTGGGCCATCATCTGGCGCGGCCTGACAGTGATGTGAATTGATGTAAAGTGGTGTAAAGTAATGTATAGTGGTGTAAAGTAATGTGAAGTAATGCAAAGTGATGCAAAGTAACGTAAAGTAATGTAAGGTAATGTAAAGTAATGTAAGGTAATGTAAAAGTTAAAGTGCGTTTGACTTGAAAGTCACACCAGGCCGTAAAGGATTGATGCAAAGTCAGCCAAACATTATGCGGGCTTTTAGATTGCTGAACTTTTGATGACCCACACAAATGATCTCTTATGTCCCATGCTAGGTTTTGGTCGGTGGCTCATTTGAATGCAGATCTGAACATTTTGGAGCAGCCAAATCTGTGGCTTTACTAATGATCGATGTTTATATTGGCGTAAATAACTCTTGAAATCCTTTCCCTCGGCCTGTGTCCCGCGAGCTGAGTGCGCTCATGGATTGTGGGCATCAGGCTCAGTTATGCAATTGCCAGTTCATGCCATATTTTAATAGCATTTTATTTTTTAATTTATACCATGTTTTTACCCTAATCTGTAATTTCAAGCTACTCATTCAGTTATTGTAACTTACATGACTGCGTACAAATTTAAGCTTTTTTCTTTCATTAATCATTGATGAGCAGTAAATTCAAAGTTTTCATTCCTATATAGGTTGCCCTAGAAGGGGTATAGCTTACGCGGGCTCACAAGTGTTGTATGTTCTGATCCCGTTTTTTCGTCATTTCTCATTTGATTGTAAAACTTTGACGGATGTGAATTACTTGAGGTAAATAAAAGTTTCAAAACTTGCAAAAATTTCTACTAATTGCAAACTGTAGTCTTGGCTCACAGCTTCTCTGAAAGAGGGGGGGGGGAGAGAAGGGGTGGCTCTAGGTGCCCTGGCATATCCACAACCCTCAGTTGTTCGGAACTTTCACTGGACATTTCAATTATCCATTAAAATGTGTTCATAAAAAGGATTGGGAATATACTTTAATGCTATTTATTTCTTCGTTACTTTACTTTCTATTATGCAGCTGATCAGCCATCCCGATGACTTGAAAAGAAGCGAAATATGCTTTTTTTGATTTTTCTGTTCTTTTCAAAGACGTTCTCATGCTAAGAAATAACTTGGATTATCAAGTCACAAGTTGCTCTACAATTGCTCAAACGATTCGATAAAATCGTTTTTACATTTCACAATTTCCGTGAGAGCCCTGCATCGTCGCCCATTTGCCTCCGGTCTCCTTGCTTTCATTGAACTCACCACAACTTAACTATTTCAAATTCAGAGCCAAGCCCAGGGAAAGTCGAGGCCGTCGAGTTCTTAGAACTTAACTTACGAGAACTCGAGTTTTATTTTCTCGACTGCAAGCAAACTTTATATTTCAAGTGGCAGAGAATGCGGTGCAGAAGCTAGTTTCGTTTAGTGCGTCTCGTGAATGCCAGGCTCCGTTATTCGTGCCAAGTAAAATGCTATTAGGCAGAGAGCTGCCCAGCTCGTGACGCGAGGCCTGCGACGCGCCTCTGCTGCCTTTGTTCCAGCCCCGCCGCCCAACAAATGCTGCTCCTCAGTTCCGTTGTTAGCTCTCGACTTCTGTCTGTTTTTTGAACGCGTTGGCTTTTGTTCGTGAGGCATGCGCGCTCTGTAGAAATATCCACACGCAGCAGTGCAAGCACTTAATGTTTCCAGATAGGCAGCAAGTCCGACTCAACAAATACGAAGATTACTGCCTGCTCAAGATGGTTTTCGTGGTCAAACATGAGTAAAATTTACAATCTACTTTCTTCAGTGAATAACGTAACCTTCCTTTATATTTATTGCGAATTTGTAAAAAATATTGAGAGCTGTGGTGAACGTGTCAAAGAATCTTCATCCTAGAGAAACTTGCAGGCGCGTTAGACCAGCCAGTACGAGCAGATGACTTCATCGTTCTGTTTTTTTTATAAGAAAGTCAGGCTTTGGATTGAACTCCTCGAGCAATTATCAGCTGTATCATTTAAATTTTTTGCTTCATTAACTCACAGTATTGGCTGTTTGATTTTGTGGGCAGCAAACACCTACTGACTGAAGCTGAAGCATTTTTCGTAAAAAATGAATTAACAGAATTTGATGATTATCTGATGAATGGTAGAAAATTATTCTTCATCTAGTTGGTAGCAGAAGATTTATTCTTTACTGGTTAAAATGAACAAGTTTCTTGGCGAAAAAAAAGTTGGGAATTTGACCAAACACTTTCCATCCGTCCTCTGATAGCAGGGAAATTCGACTGACGTGCTTATGCTGGGAGAAATGTTGGACTAACTTTCTTAACTTCAGACAGTGAAGCTGCTGGATCGGTATGAATGACTTCAATTCTTGGAACGTCATGATACGGCAATTCCCGACTGCATTACTTCTCGACTTTCGACCGCGGCCCCTTCTGTACACAATGATATAAAAAGTCGTGGGGGCACAATTTTTAAATTTATTTTTTGACGAACGAATGAAAAATAAGTAGCTTTTCTAGAAGCTCGTAATTGCTAACGTGTAAATTTACTGCACACAAATATCGGCTTTAGAGCAACGGGCAATGTTATGAGTCGAAATAGTAGCTGCTGTTGCCGTCAAAGCTCCATCGCCAATTCATGAAGCAATAGTCCGAACAGAAATGAAGATGCAGTGAAATTTCAATGTACTACACTCGCATTTTCCCGCAATTCGGGGCTAGATAGCATTTTACACTCGTCATGAATCCATCCAACGTCCTGTAGCAGCGGAAATTGATCAAAAATGCTCGGGAGATGCACCAATAGCCCTCTTAAGACGACGTACTCGCCCGACGACGCTTGTTTAGTGCTGCACATAACCATTCAGGTCCACGAGCGATACCAATACTTGGGGCAAAAACAGGCCCATGCATGCGCCCAAATAGCGCCAATTGAATGCGAGTAGAATTTCACGACGCGCACGAGCAGTTCGCAGCGACTGACTGTGTTGGTCCGAATGCGGCGTTTTGGGCAGGCGCCGCAATACGGGAGCTGCAACCTGCGCAAACTGAGCCTGGAACTCGCGTGGATAAATGAGCAAATCTTCAATATATTGCTCGATGGGCCGGAGTTGCGTCCATTTAGAGATAGATTTGCAAGACTGGTGGTTTGTTGTGAAGCGTGCGACACTAATGGTTTGTGTATAGTGTACAAGGTAAATTGTGTTCTGTATGCAACTGTAGACTTGTTATGTTTAACATTGATTACTTGGCCACATGCTGCTATCGTGTCGCGTCCTGTGCGGTTTATAACGCTCAATATCATAAAAAATATGACGTCAGGGTACATGTAGAGCCTTCAATGTCAAACTTTTTCTATGAACTGTTGTATTTAAATGGAGATCTAAGCTAGATATGACAATTGAAGTTCATCTGATCACGCATAAAAAATACCCGCGTTGTGACTTTAGAAAGGTGGCAACGCAGGAACTTCAATGCATGGAATATTAATTATGCTTACGAGTTAAGTTTTTCATTTCAATTGAAGTTTATGTTTGATTTCATAAGCATAAAATTAATGTGAAGAATGAGTTACGAGTTGTTTTTTGACTCAAACTTTATATCTCATAAATTTTCGACTTAGTCGAGGGCTCACACTCAGTTTGTAAACGACACAATGGTTCATGTAGAGTAAATGAGGGTTTCTTCTAACAACAGATTGTTTTTTTAGGTCCAAAAGTTTTGAGAGATCGATTTGGAGGCTCAGTACTCCATTCACTTGATATCGTCCCAGCAGAGATTGCGAGCACGCCGCCTCTCTGCGACCGTTGTGTTGGAGGAAAGTAGTCGGGATTCGGGCCCGTGCTGGCCGCGTAGAGGCCGCAGTCGCAGCGTGGCAGCTAATGGCGCTCGAAAAAATTGGATTTGCGTAATTTTAAAATTGTGTTGCATCGAGTCAGTTCAAGAACAGATGGAAATTTGCCGAGCGGATTTCTTTAGCGCTGGCGAGCTTAACTGTTCGCTCAAACCGGCATCGTAAAACTACACTTTCTGAAGATCTGAGCGTGAGAGTTGTTTAGCGTAGATCGAGAGGACGCAATGTGGCAGCTCCCGACTACCAAGGGCTCGCCTCCAGCGAATGCCTAGCGAGAGAGTGAGGAGAGGGGCACTCTTGACAGTTGCTTTTGAGCATATCTAGTACAGCAATGTGCATAATGTCAATTGTGCTCCTCAGAATCCGTGGCACATAAAGGAGTGTTTACAAGCGTGGTCTATCTCCTTCACATTTTATTTTGAAGAGTTATTATCCCCTCGGTAGTTCACAGAAGAATAAACTCCTTTTTTTCTCAAGACGGTCACTGGTTTTTGAGAGGCGAGTTTATATTTTGCTACTATATATGTACACCTCATGGGTATGATCAAAATTTCTATGACGAATATCTTGACTTTTATCTCCTTTCAAATTATCTGTTCAATTTGATTGCGTTGCTTCTCTTCCTAAGCACACATATCACATTAGACCCTCAAGTGCATTCCCTTAGACTCTCAAGTGAATTCCATTAGACCTTCAAGCGTATTCCATTAGACCCTCAAGTGTATTTCCTTAGACCCTCAAGTAAATCAATCGATGCTATTGCTGATGATATCTTTGATTGCGTGGACACAGTGATTAAGCATAGTATGCTGCACAAGCTAATGTTGGCACTCGCTACACCAAAGCAACATTTTTACTGAGTGTTTTTGCACTGCTTTAGAATTCGATGCGATATCGTTTAATTTTATTTCAAAGTCATATTATTCGAAAGAAATTTTGAGTATGAATTGAAGTCTTTTCAATTTCTACCAATAAAAATTTGCAACCTTGAAATTTGTGCAACGTGGAAGGTCAACTGACTGATATAATGTACCTATAGGGATAACACTATATTATTTTATATTATTTTTTCTCCTACAGTTTAGCGTCTTTTTTTGCTTCACCTTGGTGCCGCATTTATAGAATCAGATTTTGTTTATAATTTAATAATTTCCACACATTTTTTTGTGAAGGTGGACTTGACAGAAATAGAGAAAAAAGTTCTGTGACTAGTTGCTCGACTGGTCATGGCTGTGCGGAAAAACCTGAATTTTTTTCTGAACTGAAATTCGTCTCCAAGTGGTGGTCTTTTATTTGGTCACAGTGAATTCAAGAGCTTACCTTCTATTTGTTCCCTTCAATTTTATTGCTTGAGAATCGGAACGATGGTGCGGGAGTTGAATCTGTGGATTTTTCTTTGGTTGCTGCCCCAAGATCCGAGATTCTTTATGACTTCAACCGAGGATTCACTGGCCAATCGCAAGTCTCCGAATCGACGTGAGGCAAATCTCCGGGTCGTTGATTGTCGTTGCGCTAGATCGAAACTGTCCCGACCGATCGTAACTAACTTGAAATTCCGGGCTGACTTTCTTATTATTCTTGTTACGGCAGTGCGGGAGAGAATGACATGTTTCGACTTTAAATGGATAGCGGGATTTATAAGCCGGGCAGAGATGTATCATTTCCGCACTGATTGACGCTTTTTATTTTTTCAGTGCAGATACAAAACGATGTCACGTAAATTCATTAATTTTTATCGAGATTTAGATTTTTCAACTATTTTTAATTTCTGTAATCGTGACAGAAATCTTGATTCCTTGTGAATTTCATAGATTTTTTTTATAGAATTATTGAAATTATCGGCAGGGCAGGCAATAGTTGCGTGAATGGCTGGTAAATGGTAATGCAGAGCATCAAGGAAGTTAACACCGGTGAATTCTAGGTTCCAGTAAGCTGCTGCCGGGCAGGTTATCAAAGCGACTAGTCCTGAATCAGTTTATACCTCAGTTTTTAAAGATATTATCCGAATGAGAGTGACAATTAGAGAAGAATTTCTTTCAACCCCTCCATTGATGGAAGCGTACGTCATGAATATTAGCCTACACCCACGATTTGTGTAAGGCAGACGTGTGTACGTCACTCATGCTCCTGGAAGACCCAAGTTGAAGACCTAAATCTCAGGTAATTTAAGACCATCTACGTACGGCAGCTTACTACGTAATGCTCCCCACAGCAGTGTGCTGTGTGTGTGCTCGACTCGTGAGTGTGTCATGCGTATGTATGTGAGCGACCGACACATTACTGAACGGTCTGAACCTTCTCTTTACCAATTTGGTGCNCCCCACCACACTCCACACACCGCGCGGCAGACCCCATTGCGCCTCCCGTCCCCCCAGCGATGTGCTGCGCATCCGCGTTTGAACTTTGCGCTGCAATTTCAGGTCTGGGCCCAAATTTCAACTCGAGACGAACGAAAGATGCAAATTTGGGCGAGCTCGAGTTACCGCTAAGAGCTCACTGAGGCGCTGAGGGATGCGGGGGCTTGTTTTGCTCGCTGGCGCAGGGCTTGCGGCCGCGTCTGCGAGAGGGCGCGCAATTTAATAAGTACGAGCCTAAGAGGGCCACCAAATTCAGTTTAATATATTTTTAGGCGTTTTTGATGCTGGAACATTTTATAAGTGAAATGAATTAAAGAGAAAAATACAAGAAAGACCCGAGTTTTCCTTGCGTGTCCATGTTCGCGTGACACAAAAAAGTTTCATACAGAAGCGAAAATGCTTGGTATGCCGCAACATATTTGTGAATTATTGCATAAAAGCTCTGGAATAATAAATTATCGGACTTGCTTATGAAGGTTGTGGGACTCAAGCCGCTTGTGCACCCGGTAGAGCTTCGTAGATCTCTTCAGTTTCTGCATTGAAACGTTTGAAAAACTTAGATGTGAAGTTTATGAAATGCAAAACTGCTATCGTCGATTCAACAATTTTCCTTCAAATATTAAATAAGAATATGAAAAATGAACGTTTACGTCCATACGACAGATTGAGGAGCTTTGCCGATATATTATACTTCAATGAATTTAATGTAGCACTTTTGAATTGGAAATTGGGGCGTGCGGGGCGAAAAAATAAGTACAATTTAAAATATCGGTGTCAGGTGGCCATGACCTGACACGTTGTACAGGGATGAATCAGGGAGAGTTAGCGTTTAAATCTATTTGCCGTGAAATCTAAAAGATAAATTTTTAACCTTCTATTTCTCGCTCTAAATTAGTATTCATTTCCGCACGACTGACTACGTGCAGCAACTGATTACGTGCAGAGCTTGGATATAAGTATCCGCACAACTCTATTTTTAATATATTTTGAAAATTTCGAACTCTGGCTTGTAGTAAAGAATAAAAGTAATCCAGAGAACATATCTTAACCAGAATATTTAAACATAACTGAAGGAATTTTATTGACAATTAGAAAATCAACTAAGCCGAAAATGAATGTGAGACACAAGTATTCGGCCAAAATTGAAATCATGTTAAATCACTGTGCTTTATTGCATAGTTCTACATAGTACCTTGGTTAAAAAACTTTTATAAAGTTTTGCATGCTTTTACTCCACGTAGAATTATTTTTCTTACAGCAAATAGTGTGGAGAACCGTTTAAAGTTTGCCAAAGACCATTTTGACAAAGGAATTTAGTTTTGGGAACGGGATGTACGGTTCGCTGAAAGCAAATTTGAATATTTCGACCAAAATGAAGTGTATCATTTTAGGAGGAAAACTAGGACCGTCTACGACCCCAAGAACACTACCTCTATCGTCAAGCAAGGAGGAGGCAGCATCCTGGTGGGGGGCTGCGTGACTGTCCGGGGTGTAAGGGAGCCCCGTGTCATGTATGGAGTAAATGGATAGTCGTATGGACATTCAGATATCGAATCAAAGGCTGCTTCCAAGGACGAGATAATTCTACGACCGACGCAAATGGATTTTTCAGGAAGACAATGATTTCAAACATACGGCGGAATTGACAAAAGAAAGGCTCGCAAATAAGAAAATGAGTGTCCTTCCTAGCCTAGATAATCGCCTGTCCAAAATCACATTAAAAATTAATGGTGAACATTCAAAACTGATCTGCACAAAAAACAGTCAGAAGAACCTGGCTGATTTGAGGAGGATCTGCCTGCCAGAATGGAACAAGATACCACAAACGGAGTGCCAAAAGTTAGCTGACAGTCGCAAAAATCGTCTTCATGCTGTTATTGCAAATAATGGTCCCACCACTAAATGCTAAAAAATTGCTAAATGGTAAAGTTTTGGCTAAATTCTTTTGTCACATGCAATTTTTCATAGTTGATACTCTGGTGGCTTAAAATTTGTCTTCTGTTTTGTTTGAAAATTGTGGGAAATATATATTCTCTGAACTACCCCTGCTGCCCTTGAAATTTGGAGCGCTGGAGGAGCGCTGTAGCGAAATAGTGCATTTCTTGTCGGCGGAGCCAGCTAGAGGGTACAATATGCTGTACAATGTACTCTTCATTGCAATGTACTGTCAATGCACTGCACAATGTACTGTACATATAATGTCTTTCTCGCTACGGTGCACAGCGCTGGTCACCATCGTCCAGCCTGCTCGCGTCGTCGCATTGGAATGCAAACCACCTCGTTTTAATAAAGCGTGCGATAATTTGTTTTAATTTGCCAGCGACGACTGCACGTAATCAAAATTGATGGACAAATTACAAGGCCGTTCTGCTCTCGCTGGCTGGTAATGTGCGCGCCAGAGCGGATCGCCACCCCCCACCCCGCATTCCCTTGGAACCGCTCAGCTCGAAGTTGGAATAGATCAAACCATCGGAGGCAATACATGTCTTAAATATTGAATGTTTTAAACTATTTCTTCAGTGAATTTGTCCTCCTTGAAATTGTAAAATTCGATGCATTTGTGTTTCAATAAATGAAGCCGAAGATTTGGTTATATTTGTTGGCTCCTAGATGAGTAAATGATTTCTGCTATAGTTTATTTTGAGTGGCTTGGGTAGACATGAGCTCAGGATCTAACTGCACAAATATACTCAGAATTAATTCTCAGGATTCGTCTCAGGAACCAGCGCTGGGCTCCTGCTGGACATCAGACATGAATGAAATTTTGTGCATTTATGGAGCAATGAAAGTCGACACACGCTCGTTATTGCTCCAGGCAGCATTTGCGAAGTGCCCCATACACGCCCTGCTAGAATTATAAACTGGCTGCGGGAAATTAAAATATGTTTGAGTGCTAATTTATTTTTATAGATCATCGATCAGAAAAACAATCATACAAGTGCCGTTCGAGAACTAGTGATGCAAATGCGGTCTTTTTGCTTTCAGATGTACTCATTCCTTTACTATACATTATTGCATTCGTTGTATTTACGTAAGCTTCATACAGGCTGAATCATGTCAAGGGCACCCCACATCACTGCATTAGTTTATGAACAAAGTCACACTTTGCACATACGCGGCTTTACTTGCAAAAAATGTACACTATGAAGTCAATTTTTGCAGGAAAATTGCGAGTTTTACAATGTATGACTGTCTAAACAAGTATTTTACATGTGAACAGGCTCCCTTTAATTTTATCTCTCTTGCTGATAAAATGATCTCAATGACGATGAGCCTGACGGCAGAAGACAACGACCGCAAAGAGAGGTGCTCCGTTTCGGATTTGCACATTTCAGGCTCCGTTGAAGCTCAAACTTCACTCGTTCACTCATTTAAATCCCTAGTTCGAGGTGACAGTTTTGTCGCTCTTCACGAGTCAAATTAATTTGACTAGCGTTCCAGGATTTCGTTCTACCTTGAACAAAATACGAGAGGGACTTTCGTTATGAAGTGCATTAATTTTGAAATGTTGAAACTTTGTTCCAGGTGATCAAAGGACAGCACTACAACCAATGCGTCGACTGGTGGAGCTTCGGGGTGCTGCTCTACGAAATGATGGTGGGGAAGTCCCCCTTCAAAGGCTGCGACGAAGATCATCTGTTTTGGCTCATTTGCAACGAGGAGCCCTTCTACCCCCGCTTCCTCACCGTCCAGGCACAGAGCATCCTCAAGCAGGTGCGAATTGCTCCCTTGTTGCATACAACGTAGCTCATTCCCATGAAACAGCAGCACTTGTTCCAACAGAGTTCTTTTACTGGCAAAGTACATAGTCTAGTTAAGCCTGTAAAAATTTGCGTACAACTTGAAATAGTTCCGAATAATGATTCATTCATATCTTTGCTGTTGCCTCTGTGCCATCTCTGAAGAGTCACCGAATGCTTTTCAAATTATTTCAACCAGCGCTCACATCCCTACCCCAAAATCCAGTTCTTTAGGTTCGAATTCACCGACTTGAGCACACGAAACATCTTGTCTAACTTGGTAGCAGTATTGACGCTTGGTCATTGTCTTCCACTCAAATATTATTGGAATAAATTTCCTTGAAATGAACGGACATTGTAGCTGTGAAGCGATGAAATTAGTCCAAACTAAGAATCACGACTCAAATATTTCAGTCGTCGCACATAAATTTAATGTAGAGAGTAAAACAATGCTAAGACTGTGGTGAGGCGTTCTTGTACCCCTCAAAGTGTTGCAAGATCTCAAAGGTTCACCCTCGTGCACTGCAGCATTCCCTGCTGGTGCGGGCACTGCTCCTCCGGACGCTGGCTGAGGCAACTGACGCATATTGGAAGCCAAAATTGCAATTTACTGACACCCAAAAGCTCTGTCACTAACCGTCACAGCACGTCTGACACCCTGTGCACACACAGGCGTTGGATCAACTATTCGAACGCCAGATATTAACACGATAGTTGTTCACTAAAAGGCCATTGTACCGCCGGTGGGTTGCCTAAAGTTTAATTTCAATTCTATGGGACATTAATTCGGTGACCATCTGAATATTTCACTTTGTATATTTTCCAGTCTCACTGAGCATCACACTGCTGCCTAGAAGAACAAGTAAGATTGATTCACCAAACACCGTCGTAACAATTCTAAAAATGTTCGCCTGTGCTGAAGCTTCGACAACTTGCTCGAATTGGAATGTGCTCAATGATGGTTTGATACTTATTGAATAGAGTTCAAGTATATGGCAAAGTATCAAAGCTCCATTACATCAGAAAAAAATTCAATACAAAAATTGAAGGCCGCAAAATTTTCTCAGAATGTCTAGTTGAGCTTAAACTTTTTTTTTTAACTTTTTCTCTACCTTCCAAAACATTCTTTATTCTGTGTTAGTTTTTTCTCAGACTCCAGCTCCAATTAGACACTCTGTCGGACCACCCTCCCCCTCACACTCCTCTCGTTCAAACAAACGTGCTTTTCTAGGCACGCCCTTCAGCACATCGCGTCCTGCTTTCCTTTGTCTGCTGATGCCACTCGCATTAATTTTTTTCAACTCTTTGTCCCATCCTGGAAGGTCTTCTTGTTAATCGCGGCGGTGAATTAGAAGGCACAAATGTCGCACTGACTGGGGTCTCTGTAGGTGCGAGGGAGGGCTTCAACGTACCTGCCAACTTAGTAATTATGTAAGTTAGTAGAGAGGGGCCGGAGATGAGGACGAGTGGAGTTTGTCACGCTACGGAGGATCAGGGCACATTGGCAGGACTAATTAACTAACTAGCCTATTCTTGTGCAAATGGGTTAGTGACTTCTGTCATAGGCTGCTTCTTTATTGTCATAGGGGTTGGCTACGAGAAGGGTTATCATTAGTTCACATCTACAGTTTCTTTGCATTTCAAAAAACAACATTTGGAAATAAGACAAGGAAAATCTATTTAAACATAAGGCTGTAAAGGTTAATATAAAAATGGGTATTGTTTTTTGTTGTCTGAGATGAAACCACCATGTAAAGTGCATTTTATTTTTTTTCTCACAGAAAATATTTGAATTTGCATTTGTTCGCTTCTATTACTTTTTTAAATCACTTAATGTTACTTGAATTTTTCTTACAGCAAATATCCACAACTAGAAAACGCGTCCCACCAAAAATGGATCCCACCAAAACGATCGATAGTTAAATACTGGGAGCAAAATCTGTAGATTGCTAATTCATTCATCAGTTGTGTATGTACACAATACCTACGTGTCTGTATTGTGCTGTAGGTTATAGTACCTGGGATCAGTGAGTCTATCTGTTCTGTATTCCACATGTGTCTACAGAGTATCCTTTCTTCTGGATAATTACTACTTTTTTAAATCACTTAATTTTACATGAATTTTTGTTACAGCAAATATCCACAACTAGAAAACGCGTCCCACCAAAAATGGGGGATAGATGATGTTAATTTCTCGTAATGCCCTCTTATTTGCGATAACTTCAGCATGAAATAATGTTATATTTAGTATCACTGATATGGACTGCCTTCTCAGACAGTCTCACTGATTAGGAATACAAACCTGGGAATTTTCTCTTATCTAAATCCTTAGGAGCGTAACAGAGAAACGGACGAACGAACCAACCGACCAAGAAGCATAGGACTATAATTATACTATTATTATATAGTGGGATCATTTTACAGTCTTTGCTTTACAATTCGTGCGGGGAAGATTTTCAGATACAACTTTTGGAGGAGATGTTCTGTGACGGGACGCTCATTATTCTAGAATAATTAGGTTCAGTCAAAACAATGATGACTATAAGTATCTATTAAGCTAATGAACGGTGTTCTATTTCGATGAGAACTGCGTAACCTAAGAAACGGAAACTGTACAAGATTTCTGGTGATATTTCTCTTCATGTTTAAATCGTTGCGAGAGACAATGCTTACCTCGCAGCCAAAATATTGTATTACGCGATGTAAGGATTTATGTCGTAATCCGTTTAGTGGAGTTATAAGCAAACGCTTAATATTTTTAGTTATGGTATACTTATTTGGTTCATTAATTCAGCAATTTTAAAAGAGCAATTTAGAAACACCGATTAATATCGAGGAAAACGGATAGATAGTTAAATACTGGGAGCAAAATCCGTAGATTTCGTACAGCTAACTTTTTCATTGGTTATGTATGTACACAATACCTACGTGCCTGTATTGTGCTGTAGGTTATAGTACCTGGGATCAGTGAGTCTATCTGTCCAGTATTCCAAGTGTATCTACAGTGTAACATTTCTGCTGGATAATTTACTCTGCCTCGTTCGCCAGGAAAATCTACTACGCTATGCGCCACTTGTACACATATATTTCCTGCAGGAATTTCTACTATCAACATTGTGCAGCCGTTCAAAAGGCCCTAAATATTTTCGAAGCTCCTAAAATTGTTTGTCAAATGTGAGTTTGTCAGTTAAACTGACTTGCGATGAATATCACCCCTTTTTAATTATTTTTGGGTTTCGAAGACCAAGAAAATTAGACTTACAATGAAAAAGATTTTACAATGTTCCTAAATTGATATTCATGTTAAGAATATGTATCCTAATTCATCTAGCATAAAAACGGTACATTTTTAATACTTCAGATCTATGTATATTTTTATTGATTATTGGTTCATTGGCTTCGTCATGAGTGTTCTTGCCACTCATAACTTATTTCCTCAGTACAAACAAACATCCACTGCGCTGTACTCACACACCTGAGACTACACCTCACGCGCTCCACACGCAATGGACAGCTCGCTACAGTGGCGCCCGCATTACAAGTGGCGCACGTATTATATGTGGCGCACGCATTACATGTGCCGCGCGCAATGGACGACCTGCATATGCGTGTTGTCCCCGTCCAACATGCGTTGTAAGCTCCTCGGAGCCAAAACTTATTCACCTGCGACTAATATGGTGTAGGACCTTCACGAGCCCAAATAATGGCGACAATTCTGAGCGGACTTGAGTCTGCAAGTTTCGATTTTAAGGCAAGTGTCCAACATTGTCAATTTTAAACCACTCTTGCATAAATTGATCTCGTACTGCAGCACAGACGATCTTCTCGACGTCTTACTTGCTGTTCTAAGTGGTCCTATAAATTGTCTATTGCATTCATGTCTGGGGACTTAAATGGCCGATCTAAATGAAATGCCTGACATATCATGAATGACTGTCTTACCAATTAATGACAGATGTAGCCCGATACACCCGGCAGTGGTCATGGTGAAAGCTAAAAAGATAAGCAACATGCCTTCGTTTATTCAGATATTGTGCAGATGACAAAACTTGGTTATCTAGCAGCTCAAAGTAGCCTTGCTGGTGCAGCATGACGGATACCTCCACTAAAGGTCCGCATCTGCGTAGCTGAAACAGCCCCAGAACATGACAAGCTTTGCCTCTTCTTGTATTGCCTCTTTGACACAGGTTTCGTTGGAAGCTTCATGAGGTCTCTGATGAACATGACGGTGGGCGTCATCGCTATAGGCAGAATCATAATTCATCTGACCACATGACGCCTTTTCGATCCTCTACAATCCAATGTGCATGTACTTTGGCTTAGAGTAAACGAGTGATGTTGTGAGTGCGAATTAACAGCTGCCGTTCACGAGCCACTCTGCTCTATACATCCATTACATGGAGCTCCATGAGAAGAATTCCCTCAGAAACAGCATCAAAAGGACCATCAGTGGCGGCTCGCAGTAGTTCTATTCTTGAAGCAAAGCGGTTCCGGTCAACAATTTGGGACACACGGGGGCGGTCTCTATCGGTTTGAATTTTCTTCCAGCTACAATTTTGCTATGAATTGCCGTATGTACAGGATTGTTGTCATTGTTGGTAGACATGCATAATAATGCGGTGTGCAACACCAGCGAATTTAGTTACTTCATTCCCTGAGCATCCAATAGCTCGATCAAATGTAATAGCTAATTTTTGCCATTTATTGACGTCTTACTTTCATTCCACCGTTGTAGAGCAACTAGAAAACAAGTCCATAACTTGCCAGCTCTGAATGAAGACCGATGCCTGTTCGGAACTTACATATAACCTAAGCTTCTTTTGTGGCTTTGAAAACCGATTGGTGAGGGCAGTATATTACTGGAGCTTGAAAACCAATAAGTGATTAATTTCTTGTCCTGAGAGCTTATGTACAAGCAGTACACAACGTACATGTTGAGTGTACTGCGTACGAGGAGCCCCCATTAAGTTCGATGCGCGATGTGTACCAGTGCGTGCACCACATAAGTTGAGTACATACACAGTTTACATGTTGCAATGTACATGAGCTAAATTATCGCTAAAATTTGATTATAAATCCTTCACATATATTTTTGCCGAGTGAACCAAGTAGGAATGTTGTTTCCTTTAGGAATATCACTGAAATTACGATTGACCTCAAGAGGGAAATCCAGGTACATCTCTTGAGAACGACAAGTTTGACCACAACGTTCAACAAATTCTTTTCCGTTTCGTGAGAAATATTATAGTTTTTCTTGGCCCGATAAGAAAAGATGCTGATTCACTTAAAGACAAGCTGCCTCATTAATTAATTTTGAATCACCAGTAACAATTTGATCATTCGGGCAATTCATTCAATCCAGATGACTCTGGGACATTCATTCAAATAAGCAGTACAGTATTCGCTTAAAAGTCTAAGCACAATATTTACCATTGTTTGTGTATAATGCCTATGGCAATCAGATTACTGATGTGAGCTATGAGAAAGTAATACTGTAAATATCGATATTCCGATTTGAGACAATCGCTGAGACCGGTAGGGTCAACACAACACAGGACGGTCAACGTTTGTCGAGTCATGATATCGACCGGAAAGTTGGGCAGGAAGCCCATGCGTGAATTCAAAGTTGAGGATGGCTCAAAAATAGAAGGCAATCGTGTCTAAGTGTCGTAGAGAGCGAGGGAGGAGTGTTTTGAGGAGCGTGCCTCAGAATAACTGAAGAACCTGGAGGCTCGTCGGCACCTCGACACCTCAAGGACGTGGGTCTTCCTGAGTCCTGCGTGCATTGCAAGCTCTTCATTTTTGGAACGTGAGAGCCACGAAGGAATTAATTCGAATTCGAGTTCATACGATAACCATTGAACCAATGTGTACGTATATCTTTTTGGGAAGGGACCGAACTCTCTAACCAATTTGGTAGCATTGTAAAAATTTGCGTATATTTTTGCAAGTTTTAATCAACTAATGTTTATTCAGTCTAGGTGGGCCGTGGAAAATTCCTTTGTTAATGCGATTACCGTAAAAACGTCAGGGAATTGAAGAGCGAAGAGCAGTCAACGAGTTGTGCGGTCGAGTCTCTCCAGCAGCGCTCGTAAAAATTTTAATTTAACTCTGAAATGAATCAAGGATCGAGTTTCCAGGGAAAGATCGATTCATTTCGATTATTATTTAGTCTGCCAATTGAGATGCTCTGAGAGCATGCAGGAGATCAGAGAGCTAAGCTGCGTTGATATTGCTGCGTAGGGGAAATTTAATGCATCAGATTACTACACGATTAAGAAACGACTCCGACTAAATAGTTAAACTGAGATTTTCACATTATGAATTTGTCATACTCATTCGAATAACAGCATAAAAAGTATCCTATTGTCTTAGTGAGATTATATCACAATATTAAATTTGGTTCTGTCGTATAAGCGATTGTGACATTTCTCAACATCCCTAGAGCAATACGTCATTCCTACAGCAACAAATGCAAAACCTCGCCGTTATATGTGCTTCATGCTTTACTTGCATTTCACTATTGTTTAGGCATTGTTTTAAAAGATTCACCATTTTAATTATGGGAGTGCGTTAACATGGACGGAAATTCGAAATCAAAGAAAAAGAACACACGTTAGCGATAAGCTAGGAAGTTCTCATTGTAGTCTTTTAATTAGGAGACAATTGCGCAGTGTTTAATTGTAGATTATAAGTTATTATTCACGTCATTTAACCTAATGCTTTCTTTTTCGTAGTAAAACCAAATGCCCAAATCAGAAAAGATAAAACATAAAGTGACATAATAGCGGCTAAGGCCTGCCGGCACAGCACCGCTCGTGAGAGGCAAAACTGGCTGCACCAGCGAGGGGCCGGGCCAGGCGACCAATCAAAACACTGTGATGAGACATGGAATAATATACGGGGTGAGCAGCAATATTAATTCGCTGAAAGAGACAAAATTGAACTAATTTCTAGAAATTAACCAATGTTTTACGTTAGCAGATCTCAGTCAGGTATTTTACATCGCTGGTATCACCGTTTCAAGTCGTAACGCTTTTCTTAAGTTGCTTAAGGATTTTCTAAATCTTCTATCGGAGTGGACAGAGCCAATTAAAAGGACGCTATTATTTCACATAGATATTGCGTCTTATTGGTTAAAAGTCATAATTTCAGTAACGAATTCTTTAATGAGAAAAAATGGAAGGTAAGTACGCTTCAAATTCAACAGCGCGAAGATAATGAACCGCTTACGGCACTCCTTTTCGTAAATTTGCCTTCGTGGATATTTGTACTGTGTTGTTGAGGACTTCTTTGTCGTGAGGGTCACGGAATTTTCCGCTCACATTTTGGGTTTACAATAACCAAAAAGGGATCATAGAAGTGGACGTCAGATTGCAATTACGAGCTCGTACTGAAATTTTATTGATTATATCTCATTACTAGTTTCGCTGTTTTTACCTCATATGTTTACCTACAAACATAGTAAAAAACATGAAAACCTAAACAGAAGAACCTAACTTCAAAATGTCAACGAGCCTATATGTTACAAAAACTCATTCCATATTAATTTATACTAGAGAGATTTTTCCGATTAATTATCATAGATAGGTTTATCTATCATATTTTTATAATTTCTTCAGATTCGTTTGTAGTACAGAGCAAACTAAGGAAAGAGACCTCACTCTGTTCGACAACGATCAATTTTTTGAGTACCAACCGGAGGCACTTCTGGTATCGGATCAGCTGTCCTGGGATATCCGATCGCTGCCGTGTCAAGGACCATGACACAAATTGATAATTAAGATAAAATCTTCAGGAGGAGGCGTTATTGCAGCAGAACTCCGAAGCTCTCAGATAAGGAGGCGAACTTTTAAGTTATTGTGGGGAAAATCTCAGGATAAATGTCCATACAGTGACTACTGTGGAGTCGAATCATGTGTCTGCACCTTGCTCCACATATTGTTTATTTCCTGATCAATAGCGTGTTGCAAGCTGACAATGCTCCGAACATTTGTCCTTGTGGTACACATTTGTCATAAAGAAATTAGTAGTGAGCTGCTGTACCGGCGGTGGCACCTAAAACCTGTAAATCTGAACCTGCTCGCCGGTGCGTCATGGAGTGAGAAGTCCGAAGGTTCTGCTCCTCTTCACTGTGTATGAAAGAGCTCATGTTAGTTTTGCGAGAGGAGTGACTCAAGAATGGTTTAAAAAAAGTCAAAAATCTGAAGAATTAAATTACTTGACGAATCTAAGCTCTTCATAATACTCCGTTAGGACTAACACTTTAAAAAATCTTTGTTAAGCGTAAAAGGTTTTCAATTTTTTTTCCAGCTACTGTAGGCGGGAAGTGAAACTTGCAATCTTTTCGTATACTGGATTTCGAATTTGGTGATTGAAATATACATTTGGAAAATTACTTATTATTAAAATCTATATATTCCACATGTAGGGATGTTTTACTACTTTCTTCATCAATTTTGGTAATCCACCGAGTCTACGCTTGTTTGCACATTCAATTGTGTAAATTATGTGCCTGTTTGTCCTGCCCGCAGTCCCTCATATTTCACTAGATGAACATCCATCTAAATGCAAGCGCCAGCAATGCAAAGAGAGCGCTGTCGTAAGGTACCGTCGTCGGACAGAACTAATTAGCTGATTAGAATTACACTTGGGATATGCTCCAAGTTATCGCATCAGAGGGAAAAGTCTACGCGTCTAGCTCGTGCAACTTCACGAGTAAATAGGAGAAACTTGTTTTACTTTCGCACTTGGAAGTTTTTATTTGTTTGCTTCTGTCGTAGTTTCGTTTGCTAGAAACTAAAAATTGAATTTGAATCTAGCAATGACTTAGTGAATTAGAAATGAGGGGTTGAGCAGAGTTTGTTAGGTTAAATATTTGGTATTTTTAGTTCATTTGAATGTCATGGACATTTATGACTCTCAGAAGAATATACCTGACGGAGAGGGGCACTTTGTTTAAAGAAAAAACTGTGAGGTAAAACTTTTCTGCAGAGTATACATAGAAGCAAGACGCGCTAGTGAAGGAATGCATAGTGGACAAGTAACAGTTACTTGAACAGTACAAATTAATATATTTTCAGATAAGTTATTTGAACAATGCTTATTAATATATTTTCAGATAAAAAATAAGAGTTCATCTGGCCTATAACACTGGGGAACACTCATTTTGTTGCATTAAGAGAAAGACCT
>VOMN01048512.1:0-12570 GCA_014899125.1 Orchestia grillus | reverse complement strand
TTGATGCATATTGATTAATTAACTTGAACCCATTCATTTATTAGTTAATTAATGAGTTGAAAAAAAAAACCTGCTTTTATCTAGATAGGTGTTAGTTAATGGCTCCAAATAAAAGGCAATAGAAAAAAATTAAGCAGTTTATTTTTACTTTTACATTTTTTGGTGAGAATTTAGAGAATTTATTAAATTTAGATGGATTTAAACCCAAGCTGTAGGTTATTCTAAATGAGCAATTTAGAATTGAAAAATGGAAAAAACTTAAATAAGTTTCGACGTAAATGTGATAAATGCAGGTTATAGATAAACAATAAAGCTTAGCTTTAGCTAGCTTATCTAATAAGTAAATTAATTAATTAGTCCTTTAACTAACTTGTTTAGCCAATTTAATACTTTAATAATAATGATAAACAGGGCAAATATTAAAAATAATTAATTTGACAGTTAACTTTGACTATAAAATAGCGGCAATACCTGCTAATATTATAAAATAAACTTGACTGACTCAGCCCAATGTCTGACATTGTACAACCCTCCGAGACCAAGGCAAGCCAATCCGCCTCAAAGGTTTCTCTTCGCTCCAAGAAAAGTAGCCCTAGTCTTATTTGTTTAGAAGCCAGTGAGCCTGAAGCCCAACAAAAAACTGATGAACCCAAAGAAGATCCTCAACAGAAAAGTGCACCAAATGCATCAAAAAAGGCTAGAGAAAGCAGCACAGGGAAGAAAAATTCCAAAAAGGTTGAAGGCCCACTTAAGTCTGAAGTCTTGGCTGAGAAATCCAAGAAGAGAACGGAGGAGACTGCTGAAAAGATGGGAAAGAGTACAAGATCCAAGAAAGTCACAATGGATGAGAAGATCAGTAAGGGAAAGATAGAAAAACCCTTTGCAGAGACCTAGGCAGAGGAGTCTAAAGTCTAGAATAAGGATGAAGAATACAAACCTTAGAGCAAGGGAAAGTCCAAGTCCAAATTAGCCAAAAGCAGCAGTAAGGGAGCGCTGATGCCTGAAACGAAAACAGGCAGAAAATCGAAAAAGGGTGAAGTTGACGAAAAGAATGAAAAATAAAACCAACAGATCAATTCATCTAAATCAACTAAAGGAGGAAAGCTAAAGCCTTAAACTGAAACTAAGCCAAGATCAAGATCCTCTAAAAAAAGAGCATGTGACGCCTCAGTGTCAGTTGACAGAAAATCAAAGTCAAAGGGCAAATAGTCCAATCTGAGCAAAGCATCCATGAACAAATCAGCGAAAGCGTTGGCGACCAATGTGACTTCAACTTTGAAAGGGGGCAAAAGCATGAAGAAAGTCAAGGTCGATTAAACAAAAGTATGATGAACAGAATGCATATCATATATTTTTGAAGTATTTTTTCATATAAATTATTACATGCTTAGATGATTCAGTCTAATTATTTGATAAATAAATAAATTGATACATATTTTTTACAATATTAATCAAACTAAATCGAATACAAAGTCCATGAATAAAAAAGTTAGACAGCAATTCAAGCACTAAAATAGAGTCGTTTATGAATGGGAGTAAGGGCTGGATTCTTTGACTCTGTATATAGCCTGTCCTCCTTTACCTGCTGGCATTAAAAAGGGAAGTCTTTTCTAGATCAAAATAAAGTCCCATTCTTTAAGTGTTGGGATCAAGGGAAACCCTCCATACTTGGTTCATGATTTCAAGGGGGTAGCAGATTCGGAATAATGTTGTTGGTATTTGGAAAAAAATCCACAGACAAAAGAAGATTAAATTCTCATCGAAATATTGAAGGCGCAGAAAGGAGTTCGCTGGGGAAGTGTCTTCAAAGGTCATGAGTCCTTGAACCCTATAGAGTAGGAAGATCTGAAGAAAAAACTAATGCTATAAAGATTTCAATAGGAGCATCCTGGATTTGATTTTTCAGATGCAGAATTTAATGGGCAAGTTCCAGAAGCGAGAAGCTTCATGGGCGGAATGAAAAATACTTGAATTTTGAGACCTAATTGAGTCTGTTTTTGAGAGTTTTTTAGAATAAATGAATGATTAGGGTTTAAATAAAGTTGTAAGAATCATTTCTTTGCGGGCTTGGTCTTGGTGTATCTTCTTTTTTTGATTTCGATTTTTTCGATGTGAGCCCCATCGAGACTGTCGGAGAGTCTCTTGGCCATATCTTGCTTATCGGTCTTGAAGGTGAAAAGGTGCTTTCCGCTTCTAATCTTGAACTTAGTGACTTTCTTGTTCTTCTTGATGAAGACGGCTAAGCATTATTATATGTTTTACTTTTCTTTTTAGCCTTTTCGTTTTTGGCAGTTTTAGAGCCCTTTGCGAAGGACAAAAAGTTCTTGTATTCAGCGATTTCCTTAGGCTAAAATAGAGAAATTAGGTTACCATTTTGCTGATTTGTGGCTATTAAAAAATATTAAATATAAATAATCTGAAATATATTTGTTGTTGACTTATACTGATACGTTTATAGGGGATTTTTTTAAAGAGTTAGCAAATAAAATCTTTCATAAAATAATACATACATTAAATCCATAGATATTCAAGCCCAACCAGCCAATCAAATGCAACAAGATAACGGCTTAGCTCCTGTCCTTAACTATTCCTTTTTTACTAAGCTAAAATGTAAGTAACACAATGAATTCATAAATCTCATATGTTTGGAAGCTGATTGTGAGAAGCCAGGTACTCTTTGTGGTGTGTGTTAGCACTTGTTTCACAAAGAACATGAAATAAAGCCTTTAAAGCACTTTTTCTATTCAGTGTCTCAGAGCTTATCCCAGTCGCATCAGTTGGCCAAATTGACAACTCTTGTTGACATGATCATGAACAATATCAAGTAGCAAATATAGCAAAAAATCAAACTTCCAAATACCAGAATTCAAGTTGAACAGTCGTTTTTAAAGTACAGGGCACATTTTCAGAGTAAAATCAAGCAGGAGTTGGCAATATCTGAATAACTCGCATAAATTATCAGCAAAGATCGGTTGAAATCCCAGTAGCAGCTCAACGAAATTGCTGCAAAATATAGAATACACTAATACGATTCTTCCCAATAGACTCCAGATATAGCAGCCTGCCTGACTGAGCCTGATAGAGTTCTTTCTAATCAAGAGAAGTATATTTTGAGCCGGATTTTCGATGTGAAGGATAAACTAGTCGAACTCACTGAACTGTTGGGCTCAAGTGGAAATGCAGAGCTTAATGATCTTTTGACAATATTTATGATTAACTAAGCATCTGGAGTATCGAGAGTGGTCTATACATTTTCAGAAGAACTCAAACATTCCAGTATTACTATCACAAATAAACTAAAAGCTCATCAAGTGCACAACTACAGTTCGAATTTCGCTTTGCTTGAGCCACAAATTGAAGGAAAAAAGAAATCATTTGCAAAAAAAACAGTAAAACTGAAGATTGACAAATTGATGTCATGGATCGGAATCGGAATGTGTTACAAATAGAAAGCGAAAACAGCATCTTTTTATTTCAACACTGATGATATAGGGCATGGTGCATATTTGCTGACGAACGATGGATACTCATGGCACCACTCAGACCACTCCATAAACTCAATGATACAATCAGTAAGTTTTCAAACGAACGACATCATAATTTTGACTTTAGATCCAAAGAAAAAGGTACTCAAGTTTGAAAAAGAGAACGGGGATGGTAAAGAATATGAGATGCCATATGACAATACTTCTGGAGAGGATCTGTGCTTTTGCGTTTCCTTAAATAGCCATGACGAGTCAGTTTCCATAGTACAGTGAGGGATTGAGCAGTGTATAGTTGAAAGTAAGAAATCAAAACAAGGAAATTCATCAATAAATAAAACAAGATCAATTTCTAAAAAAATGATTTTCAAAACCATAAGAAATGATCTTATATAATAACTCGGCTTCTTTTTATCTGTCAAGTCACTAAGTCTTGTTCGTGAAGTTGATTATTGTCTAAGTAGTTTGTTGATTTATTGTATTTATTAGATATATTTATAAATACTGCTTTGAATTTATTGTATGTAGTTTGTAGTTTATGGATTTTTTAAATACACAAAAAATTAAAAAAAATGAAGTAAAATAATAAAAAAGAAAAAAGATGAATTCAGAGAACTGAATGATCCAATCAATAATGAATCAGCCAAAATGTTAATCAAATAGACATTCATTGATGACTCAGATGAGTACTTCAAAGTCTTAACTCTTCTTTCTATGATTCTTAGTCCACTTTTGAGAATCTTTGACATCCATCTTGAAACAAACATAAGGACTCCAAGCGTTCTGCATAAGCAAGGCATGATCAACCCATTCTCCAAATCTTTCAAGGTTAGGAAAATAAAAGTTAATTGTTATACAAGGTTTCAATTTCACAAAATCCACGCCTTTCGCATTCTTTTAGAAATAACTATTTTAAGTTTCCTCAGCCTGAACGTAATGAGGATCCAAGATGATAGCCTGCTCCTTAAATTATCCTATCACGAACAGAGCCTAGTTTGACACTCCAGCCACCATTCCGCAAAAGCAATCATCCCTAAACATGCTTACCAAATGATTCAGGAACTCGGGCTTGATATTTTAAGCATTCTTGAACTACTCTGGCATATTCTAGAATTCAATTTTCAAAGAAGTAGATATGCTTATTAATTTGGGAAATTCATTTTCGCTGTATTTTTAATAGCTTTAGACAAATACTGTATCAGAAAAATTTTCAATTCTAAGTTAAAAGGCATATTTTTTCTTCTCCTTCTCCATTAGAGTTGCCATGATCGAGTATATCTCTGGAGCCGATGTATATCTCTTTTCTAAACATTTATTACATTAAAGCATACCAATATTGCCCAATTTGCATATTTTCGGAATAGAAAATGGACCGTTGGTCTCTTCTTTAAAGAAGCCTATGACCTCAGAGGCAGTAGCCTTTTACAGATATCGGGTAAGAGCCTCAGCAAGAACCATTTGCACAACTCTAATCATACATCCCCAACCTACATCACCTTGACCCTCAATTTCTCGATATGTGATCCAAATGGTTCTGTTGAAGCGCTGCTCGAACTGTTATCGGTTCTGATAGGTATAAGACTGTCCAAACATAGTTGCAACAGTAAAGTCATTATCAGTGAACTCAATGTTTTTGCGAGTCATAAAAGGCATGGATACTATGCCTGTGTTTTTTATATTGTAGGATAGGTTGGTTCTAGCACATCATCATATGAATTACAAAGTGGATTTGAGCTTATCGCTTATGCTTGTGCCCTTTTTAGGAGTTGATTTTTGGTTGGGGAGGGTTATTTAGATGGATTTAGTAGTGACTGACATCTTTGGCGATAGATCTGTTGAAGTTGTTTTGTGTTTAGAATTCCGGAAAGTGCTCAAAAGTTAATTAAAGTTAAACTAAAAGTTAATCAATAAAAATAAAATTAGCTTAGTTACTGTGTTGTACATATTTTATTCAAAATATTATTTTCGTACACACGCATACATAAACAAAAGATTAAACATACTAAATAAAGAATACAAACCAGTCAGTGTGTTTTCTAGTTGGTCCTAATCCCAATGAGATCAAGTACACTTTTTCTCAATAATATTTATGCCATGCTCTTTCCACTACTCTTTTCCCACCCAATAGCTCTGGAAGGAAGACAAACTGGTCACAATACTACCGCCAATCCAGTTGCAGTAGGCTCTTTACTGAGGAGCCACCATGGCAACTCCCTTGACCTTGGCGTTGGGAGGCGCCAGCTCACTAACCTTTGAGACAATCTGTTGCATAGTATTAGAATAGAGTGAGTTGCCTCCAGTGATTAACAGATTGGAATAAAGCTCTTTCTTAATGTCAATATCACAAGAGTTGACATTGTCCGCGATGGCATGTGGAATGCCTCGATAGTTATAGCCTTTGACGATTAATTGTGGTGCTGATGATGATTCGGCAACAGACCCAGCGGGTGGGTTCCCGTACGGATTCATTATGTCATCTTTTATTTATGAACGCTTGATTGAGATTGTTCGTCGATCAGGAAGCTCGTATTGAATTTAGGCCAGTTCTTATGTGGACTCTTATGAGATTTGAATGTTTTGAGGTTGATTTTGCTGTTGTTGATGACGACTGCTGAAGGATTGTTTGATATCATGAAGCAGTTGCTGGGTGTGGAATTACTTGAAGCTGTGAGGTGCTTTACTGCTACCACTACCGAAGTTTAATGGAATCTACCCTCCTCCGCATTTTTATTGAACTACTTTCCTTAAGTGTCTTGATAAGGATGCTCCACCAAAAGGTAAGCTTTTGGCGGTCTTATGCAGGCAGTATCCGTCATGCACTGCTGCGATCTTGGTATAAAGGTCACCAGAGTCACAAACCAATGCGGTTGATCGGCCTATACAAATATATATCAATAGATGTGCATACCTGTAGCAAAGCATGACAAAACAGGGTTTTTCAAAAAGTACACATTAGCCACTTCAAGATTTTATAGCATAAATTATGTAATCTTAGCCCTGTTGCTTTTAAGCTGATGAGGCTGAAAAGAGATATCTTCACTCAACAAAACAGAGTAGTTTTTGAGCTCCACCTGTAACTCGTTGCTGAGCATGTTTTCAACAAAAGCTTCGTACTTCTCGAAATCAATCTCACAGCGCTCGGCTTCTCTGTGCTTAAATATACTGTGAATTTCGCGGTCTTCTCTGTCCATATTTAGGTACTTGTCACCAACTATATACTTTTGATTCTATGCTCCTTCAATCTCCATTGAATTGTTTTGACCGACGTACGAGTTGGCTATAAGCCTAGGAGCATCATCTCCTCCATAGCCAATTTTGGATTTGGCAGTTCCAATATCCAATACCAGTGAAGTCAAGTCTTAGAACATTTTTAGACTGTGATGATGAGCGGTTTTTTATAAATAGTAAAACAAAAAAGTAAAAAGTTTGTATGTTATAAAGTCACCAAAATGTTTAAAATTGATCGATTTGGTTATCTTAGATCTAATTTTATTAATTTGTTAATGAAAAATTGACAAAAAAAAATCAAAGCTATTAACAAAGTCATTTCATAGTTTCTACAGTTTGGTAGTAGCTTTGTTTTTCTTCTTCCGAAGTAATTAATTGGCTCTGTTTCTATATTTAATACTTTTTTAAACACTGATCTATTTGCGTGCATTAATGATAATTTTTTTTAATTGAGCTGCTGCATGTATCTTTGGAAAGAACACAGTACTTTCCTGAGGAATTTCAAGAAGAAGCTTTGAGATCAAGTCATGTCGCTGCCGTCGCTGTTACTTGTTTGACTGATAATGAGAAAAAGAAGAAGAATATTTGTCTTATTAATTCGGGTGATTCGGGTTGATTCGATTGTCACTGCTAAGATTTCGATAATGATGATTGTGACGAACAGAACCGCTGTTAATTTGCAATTGACTTTTTGAAGTCAATCTTGAAAAGGCTCTAAGTCGCTCTATTCTTCCGGTTTCAATCTTGCGCAATGGAGTTTATGTGAGTTAAAAGAAATTTGACATGCATATTAATATTATTATTGTATGAGATGATATGTGCTCGGTATTTACATTTTTTACAGTTTTTGTTTGTAATAGAAAAAATCACAACTTTTTTATTTATTTTATTTGGTTTAGTTTTAACTTATTTTATTTTTCATTTTATGTTTTTTTAAGAAAAGTCATAAAAACACAAAATAATTTATTTTTCATTGCATTGATTGCATTGCAAAGGTATGTTTATCAAATTCTAAAAATTCAAAGACATTTTAGCAAACATTGAATAACTAATTAATTTGTCTGAACTTTTCAGCCTGTATGTAGTACAATATTGGGCTAAGCTAGAAATAAATTCTATGAATGTTTATAGCTGATATTTAGAAAATAATTAGAGGAACGTTGATGAATGTCAATAAAAACAAATAATAATAAAATATTTTAGATGCAGAAGGGCGCAAAAGAAAGTTGGTTCGAGTCTCCACTCTTAAAGAATGGAATTTGGTCATTCCACGAAGACCATCATGAGTTATTCCACTTCGCTAAGTCCACTCCTTCCGACAAGACCGTTTTACTTACTCCGTCGCGCCAGTCGCGACCAATCGAATCTGATCACTATCCAAGCAGTCCGTATAACTGCATTAATCATATAATCCGTGTTGATACCAACAGCAAATTCGATGACATCAGTCTGCCTGACATGTACGCAAATACCAAGATCGCAAAGGCTCTTCATTAGAACAAGTCTGAAGTCATCAATGAAAGGATTAATTTCGGGGAGTAGGATGACGAAGCAGCTGAAAATGAAAGTTAAAATGACTTCATGACTCCAGAAGGGCAAATCAGTCAAAAGCGGGACCTATCAAAATCGAAAAAAAAAGCTGCTCTGTGCTTTATGGAAACTACAGCCAAAAAGTCAAGGTTCCAGGCCTATGAAGAAAAAAAATCGAGGCCAAAATAGAAGGGTCTCAGAAAATTGTCCGAAAAGGCTTTTGAAATTGTACTTAAAACCAATGGCGCCACTTATAAATAAGTGGCTAATGTTTTAGTGGATTAATTAGCCGAATAAGATAATATTAATATCGATGTAAGCTTTTGACTCAAATATCTCATAGGAAAAGGACGAGCAGAACATCAAGCGTAGGGTCTACGATGCTCTCAACGTGCTCATCGCCCTAGGAGTGCTCAAGAAAGAGGAGCGAAAAATTTATGGCATGCCTCTGCAATAAATCAAAACTATAGAATAGCTAAGAGCCTAGCGGGAATAACTGGTCAATCAAGTAAAGATAGGTTAGCTCCAGGTCAAATAAAAAAGAATTCAGCAGCGTGAATTGCGAGAGCGTGCTAAATTGATAAAAGCGCTAATTATTCGCAACAAATTACACAAAGAAAAGCAATCAAGTAGTCAGATGGAATGCGATAAGTCAAAATCAAAGTCAAAACCAAAGTTAAAATCGAAATCGACAAAATAAGAATAAATAATTCGATTTCCTTTCATTGGCATCTAAACTTCGACTTTGAAAAGAGTCAATCTACTTAATGAAGCTAATAGCTTCGTCAGTAGAAATTAAGATGCTGAATGTGATGATAAAAGAAAAGAATCTGATGAAGGCTACTAAAAAACTAGAGGAGAGTTAGTTCAAATCGAGCTCTAGAAGAAGGACTATGTTCCCTTTGGAGATTTAGACTCAATGCACTATTTCAGAGAATCTTTACAACCATATATTGAGTGTGAAGTTGATGTGAAAATGGAGCAAAGCTAGAAAATTTAAAGCTAAAAATGAGAAAGATGTTGAATGAACCTGCTTAAACTTTAAGCAAATGATGATTTTCCTTATGTATTGTTTTTAAAATTACATAAATTATTAAGCTGAATTTTCAATCACATCTCATGCCTGACCTGAATTTTTAGCTAAATTTTGTAAAACTTTAGAATTATGACATTTTGGAATGGTTTTAAATATTTCAGCTACTTCTATTGTTTATCAGCTTAGTTTTAATGTATTCGAATGAGTGAAATAAAAAAAAATAATAAAAGAAGAGTATGTTGGTTTATTTATTTGAGTGATTACAATGAAAGGAAATAAAATATCTTAATTTATTTATCAACTATAATTGAATATATTAGATAAAAACACATGTTTGGAAGAAGCATTTTCAAACTGGCCTCTAACCAACACTGGTTCTCCTCGATCAAGAAGGGCCAGATTTCTCAGGTTATCGGTGCCGTGGTCGATGTACAATTCGATGGAGAGATCCCTCCAATCTTGAACGCCCTGTAAGTCGAAGGCGTCGAGAATAGATTGGTGCTCGAAGTAGCTCAGCACTTGGGTGACTCCAGAGTTAGAACTATTGCTATGGACTCAACCGAAGGTTTAGTGCGAGGACAGGAAGTGAACGACACTGGTGCCCCCATTCGTATCCCCGTCGGCCCCGAAACTTTGGGCAGAATTATGAATGTCATTGGTGATCCTATCGACGAGAGAGGCCCTATCGAGACCAAGGTCCGCTATCCCATCCACAGAGAGGCTCCAGCCTTCGACGAGCAGGGTTCAGGAGCTGAAATCCTGATCACAGGTATCAAGGTCGTAGACATGTTGGCTCCCTATGCCAGAGGTGGTAAGATCGGTCTGTTCGGTGGTGCTGGTGTCGGCAAGACAGTCGTCATCCAGGAGCTAATCAACAATGTTGCCAAGGCCCACGGTGGTTATTCAGTATTCGCTGGTGTCGGAGAGCGCACTAGATAGGGTAACGATCTGTATCACGAAATGATTGAATCTGGTGTCATTCATATTGACAAACCCGGATCCAGATGCGCTCTGATTTATGGACAGATGAACGAGCCCCCAGGAGCCAGAGCTAGAGTAGGATTGACTGGACTTACTGTAGCCGAGTACTTCAGAGACGAGGAAGGCAAGGATGTGCTGCTTTTTATTGATAACATCTTCCGATTCACACAAGCTTGCTCCGAGGTGTCTGCCCTGCTGGGCCGTATCCCCTCTGCCGTCGGATATCAGCCAACCCTGGCCACCGATCTTGGCGCCCTACAAGAAAGAATTACTACAACCAAAAAGGGTTCCATCACCTCAGTACAGGCTATCTACGTGCCTGCTGATGATCTGACCGATCCCGCCCCCGCTACAACCTTCGCCTTCTTGGATGCCACTACTGTGCTTTCCAGAGCCCTGACTGAGCTCGGTATTTATCCCGCCGTCGATCCTCTCGACTCTACATCCCGTATTTTGGATCCTACAGTCGTCGGAGAGACTCACTACACAGTTGCTAGAGGTGTCCAAAAGCTTTTACAGGACTACAAATCACTTCAGGATATTATTGCTATTCTGGGTATGGACGAGCTGTCTGAAGATGATAAGCTGACCGTGGCCAGAGCCAGAAAGATTCAAAAGTTCCTGTCTCAGCCCTTCTTCATGTCGGAAATTTTCACAGGCAGAAAAGGAAAGTTTGTGGAGCTCAAAGAGACTATTGCTGGTTTTTCTGCTCTTTTGGAAGGAAAAGGAGACGACTATCCAGAAGCTGCATTCTACATGCAGGGTACTTTGGAGGAAGCTTTCGAGGAAGGAAAAAAGATGGCCATGCAAGCCTCAAAGTGATCATTTAATTGTTCAAATCCATAACACTGTATTAAAATACAAGTTAGTTTGTTGGTTTTAGTTTTTTGAATCTTTTAAACCTAAAAATGTACAAATCAATAATACAAAATCATTCATTCATATGAATAGTTAAATTCATTTTGATTAAAATTGCTTAGTTAATTAACTTTAACTTAATAACAAAAAGGATTTCATTTCAATTAAAAAAATTGACTAGCTCTCATTCACTCACTCATTCATTCAATCATTTAAAAAATATACGAATTCTAAAACTAAAATAATACAAAACTAATCAAAACAAATAGAATTGAATCGAATCAATTGAAAATGAACTCACCAACTTCTAAGATGAAAATGCTCAATGATCGTTGGCAATAGATTCAGCATGAAATAGATCGCTAAAAGCAATACAGGCAGCAAAGTGTAGAGTAGCAGCTGCATATTCTTGACACCAAATTGACACATCTCAAACCCTTGCATCATCAAAAGACTGAAATGTTGTTGGAAAAGATTGATAAGCTAAAATAAGATGTCAAAGGCTTGTCAATGCAAAAGAATGACGATGATTTAAATCTATAAAAGCGGCTGAAAAACCTGTAAGATTAAATAAGCCAATAAATTGAGCGATAAAAATCCGAGAGGGCGGACAAGGTCTAAAGCTGGATCAAGTAGTCAGATGATAAACTCATATAAATCTGTAACTCTTTAGAATAGGTCACAAGTGAGAAGAGCTAAGCCGTGGATATGATGGCGTAAAAGATGAAAAAGCGTGTATATGATCTGGAGCAGTCAATTGATACAGAAGCAAGGCGCCGGGAAGACAACACTACAGAGTTGACCTAGTCAGTAGAGAGTTAGCTCAACCGACTGCATGGAGAGTTAGATAAGCATAGACGCAAACGATAGGACGCTAATCGCAAACTTACCTTAATGGTCAAGGAGATTCAGGAAAAGCTATAATCAGAAATTGAGCAAGAAAGGCAGGCGCGTAAACAGACTAACTAAGCATTGTTAAGCCTATTATAAGAGACATGCTTGAAGGTTGAGAAAGCCTTTTATTGATATTATAGGTAATTGGGCTAGCGAAAGAAAGCTTCTCACTATCTCACTCGTTAACTTTGAATTATTTTTACTTTATACTTTACTAGATTTTATTACTTTTCAACTATTTAAAAAAAGTAAACTAAAAGAAGCTTCTCTCAATCAAACAATTATTAACTTTGATTCTTCATCAACTGACTAATGACAGCCTTTGCTATATCATCAACAAAAGCTCCTCAGCTGTGGCTTCATCAGCCTATGAATACAGTTTGTTAAAATCAAATTATTGCTGTTGCGGACTTTAGGAAATCTTGCATTCACTGCTGTCAATGCTCAACCCCATAATATTCTTATAATTCAGACACACTAACATCTGGCTAATGTGCTTGAAGTATTTGCGCTGAGTGTTAAAATCCTTATCCGCTAAAGCTTTTTTGACAGTCTTTCTTG
>VOMN01048501.1:0-13495 GCA_014899125.1 Orchestia grillus | reverse complement strand
TTTCATGACGTTACGAATACTTATTTGACACACTGTACATATTAGATTTCTGAAAGCATAGTGCAGTGCCGGAAACTAAATACTACGCTGAGAGCTGAGGCAACACTGACGGGAAAGCGCCGCCGGAGGCCCAGGGCAGCATCCGTAGTAGAATGTGTTCCTAAAACTTGCGTCACGGCAAGGTGAGCTCGGCTCTGCGTGTGGGCCGTCACACAGAGCACGGGGCGCAGCAGCGCAGACTTCGTGTGCAAAATTGCGTACAAACCCCGACTCGGAACGCGGGGAGGACAGAGCGCACTCAGTACGAAACATTGAAGTTAGAGCGAGTCATTGCGTACAGAACTAGTCGTTGGACCCAGAACGGGCCATGGCACACAGAACGAATCATCACACAAAAAAGGAGTCACTGCATGCACAGAAGGAGTGACTGCACACAGAACGAGTCACTGCACGCAGAACGCCGCTCTGAATGTGAGTTCGATGCTTCTAAACACTCAGTAAACTCAGAACGTGCCTCTGCATCCTCCCCAGTCGTGACTAGACTAATGCCGTCCGCTGCAGCGGCAAGAGCAAAATGCATTTGTGCGCCGTGAACTGCGTGTAAGCTCAAGCCATGACGACAGGTACGTAGTTTAAGAGTAGGGTGAGATCGCTTTTGGAAATGAACCTGTCGCGTTTATATCCTGTCAAATACGACTGAGTTGCTGCTTCTCTTACTCATGAGTGCTTTTTTCGCAAGCCAGTTAGTTCCGAAGTTATTGAAGGCGTTTTTACTTTTCCTATATGAGTATAGGTGGCATGAAATTTATCGTCATGTCAGTGGACATAAAATCACAGTTTCATTTTCTGTGGCATTTTCTCTGTATTCCATTTCATACTGTGTCTTTACGACTGACGATGCTAAAATCTGGTCTTGATAACCTCAAAAAATACTTGAAAATATTTCATAATTAGTTTGTACATTATACGTACTTGCAGAAGTTGCTTGATCTTAAGTCGTGAGATTCTAGCCTCCATTTTTTCAGTTTTAGGTACCTAGGATTATTATTGTTTATCAAACGACACCCTATGAAGCTACTGGCAATAATCCATCTCTTGCAACACTTCTAGAGCTGGACGTTAATCAAATCAGCGTTTAGGATACTTATGAGACGCGTGCTTTATTCCTCTAGATTTACGTTTACTCTCATCAACCTCAAGTGTCTCTCAGAGTTGCCTGTGCCGGATGCCTATTTCTTCCCCTTTTATGACTCCAAAATTTGAATCGTTCATGAAGTTTAGCTTTAAGTGCATTTGTGCAGTTGATTTTCCATCGTCAGTATTTTGCAGGTCATTGAATTGTAACAATTTTTTTAAAGTGTGTAACAATTTTTTCAAATCTTTGGAGCTGACACCAAATGAAAATGAAATTGATTATTGGGTAGTTTAACCTTATACTTTATTTTATCACATCGTCACGTCGTGAAAAATCAACCTGCCTTAATCATGAAGCTTTAGTATGTGGTACGTAGTGCGACAGACAGGCTTGGATTTTTATCTTGCGGTTGATTCACGCACTGGCGAGAGAAGCTACAAACTGGTGGAATGAAGTCATCTCAGCTCCGCTCTGGTGACTCACTCACTCACACAACCATGTACGCGCATGCGGGCTGATGACCACCGGGGGTGCCACAGGGTTTAGTCGACGGACTGCTGGCAAAATGGTCAACTTTAAGCCCCGGATTTCAAGCTTGGAACCTGATTACCTGCCTCGTTAGTTTCACAGAAATGCGACATTTACGATGTATTTTATGAGGGAGATAAAGCTTGATGCTCCCTCTTATTCTTTGTAAACTATAACTCTTATTTTAGGTACTATGATGCATGGAAAATTTCTAAATTGTAAAATGAGCCTCAATTAATAGAGAATCCTGTACTATTAAATAGTTATAGATTATTGTAAGAAATTTATTACGAAATAGTAGAACTTCTTTGTTCGAAGTATTAAATAGAAAGTACCAGTAAAAAGAGGTCTTGTGATCACGGTATAGGTAATACGATCGTCATGCAGAACAAGGGGTCAGTGACTCATTTGGCTACGGCAAGACATGTAGTTTTGCTTGAACGTTCTCTTCAGACGGTATAGTAGGTATTATCAATTTACTATCAACTCTGTGTTCATTGGTAAAATTGTTCTTCATACTTAAAGTTGGAAAGTAAAAGTTCCGTTTGTGAGAGTTTCATTTATGATAGTGTTATCTTTCACGATTAGAAATGAAGGAAGTGTTTATAACTAAGACCAAAAAAAAAAATTCCCAGTGAGTGCTTGGGATAATTTTATTCCGGCTTGAAGTTTCTCTGAAGAAGGATGTGTCAAGTGTAGGATACTTTTTTGCTCATATTTGATAATTAGGGAACTGCTTTTACTTTATTCATCTAAGATGAAAACTTGTGTTGAATGTCATACCTTTGATTGAAATCGAGCGGCTCGTTTTATGCGAGGTGGTTATGTTACTAAAATCAGTTATTTCTACAGGAGTGATTCATCCATTTCTAGCGGCTGCCTTAACTATTTGAACCGTCTATTTCTAATAGGTACCTTATGAATATGACTTTCTTGTTCTTTTTGAGAGTTTAGTGTTCTTCAGGAATAAGAAAAATTCTTGAAGAACGAATCTGTTAGTTACACTCAACCAAGTTCAAATACGTAAATTTAATGCTTATTCATATATAGGTCGGAAGCATCATAACTCTTATAGTGCATTAGTAGGAAATGATCACCTCGGGCATTTTCCCCACAGAGTTCAGGTTCGGGTAGATATCCTCTCGTGGTAACATCCGCAGTTGCAGAGATCGTAAGCTCAATCTTAGAGTGAGTCTACTGAGCTCCGCTTGTATTTACATTTCTTCCTGCCAGTAATGTTAACAATTTGAATGAGAACATTTTGCCTCGGATAAAATTGGTTGCTCTAGTAGGTCATCGATTGATAATACGATAGGAGATGAAAACTTTATCGTTCAGTATTAAAGGGAAGAGCTCGAGTGGCTTAACAGGCTCATCATCCCCACGGACCGTGGTGTGACCTTCGTTCTCTCGCTGCCCTCGTTGCGTAGAGCTTCCCTCGTGTCTCTTGCGCAGCTCAGTTGTGTGCAGTGCCTGCCTGCGTTTGCTTGTCTCCCTACAGTGACCGAGTGTGTGTTCGGTAAGATTCACGCTGCCACTCAATCTGTTTCTTTCTCATTGTTGATTTGACCGTGGAATTTCGTGCATGTAGTTTCCGTTAGGTTGACTACGTTAATTAGCGACTTCCTTCGTTGGAGACGGTGCCGTGTCAAGTTCAGTGATGTTCTCTGCTGCGCGTGGGTTGGATAAAATCTTGAGTCGTGACGCATGCAGTGCGTTTTAGCTGTTATCATAGGCTTATTAACCAACTAAGGGGTATTAATTCTTTTTTCATTTCCCTATCATGTGCTGTTGTTTAGAAAATCCTCCTCTATTTTAACACTTCAAGAGTAAGCGGGAGTTAGATTGCACTACAGCATCGACACTTATCCTAACGACATTGAGATTTTTCATGACACCGAGTTAGGGTTTTAGCCGGGTTGAGAATCATGAGGTCAAAAACATCACATTCGCGCAGCTTTTTATTTAAATAAAAAAGTTGAAAAAGAGTGCAAATTTAAATACAGACTCCCAAAATTTTAGTTCGAAAGCTGTTAAAGATGGACAGAAGGTACCGATTAGAATTCTTCTAATAACAGCCACTGAGGCGCGTCGTAGCTATACGATGTCGACGAGTCACCAAGATACACAAAAGGCCGAAGAAACTGTAACACGCTGAAGCTTTTTTTTTCTTTGAGTTTACGCCTCGTCAAAGGAGGAGCGAACTTGCCTCTGAAGCGAGGTTTCCATTACACCAGGAATGGATAAGACCTCTGATGATGAAGAAAAGAAGAACGTGAAAGAGCTTTCAAAGGAAATTCGTAAAGCGAAACGGACAAAAAAGAAATTTTCCTGGTAACTTCTTTTAAATGAAAATTGTAATATAATTCGAGAATTTCAGCCATGTATAAACAATCTTCCTGTAAAGAATTTAAATTACCTTGAACAATTGTACCGTTCAAGAGGCGAATGAAACCGTTTCAAAGTGAAATAGGATTAGTTTTCTTGCCAATAGGATTAAAATAGATATTAATTTTAAGAGGTAATGTAAAATGAGCAAACAGCCAACATTTAACAAGACAAAGAGCCAAGGCAACATGCTGTTAGAAGCATTTTAATGCAGAAAATCTGCTGTAATTGCTTTGATGCTTCAATGTTAAAGAAGAAAATTTTAAAGTTTTACAAACTAATTGAATTAGGGCACAGCTAGACGATCTTGCGTACAGAGTAATTTGAACTCTAAAAACTGAAAGCAAGGATTGCAGCTGCAACAATGTAAAAATAAAAAGATGTCTTGAGAATACCGGCTATGTCCTGATTAACGCACAGTTTGTTTACAACCACTAAGTAACTTCCTACTTACGAGTTTCATCTTTAGTTAGCGCTCAAGGTTTAATTTTCATCAGCTGTTTTTTTCTTTTTATTTACATACATGCTGCACTTTGTAGACCCTTCTGTGTTAAAATAAAGGTGTCAAGGCGAAAATGTAACAATCTAGTAACTGTACTCGGTCTTATAATCATACAATTATTATGTATCATTTTAAACATAAAAATGAAACAAAATATTAGTATCCGTTGCAGTGTTCACTCGCTCAGCCTGAATCGAAAAATTTGCATTGTTACCTAACGTATATTTTTAACAGTAATTAAAATCGCTGGTGCAGTTATTAACTACAGATGATTTTTGCAAGTTTTTAACTCAAGGTTGGGAGGACCAGTCTGAAACTTTAAACCCTTAACAGAAATACTTGAATATTCTTTTGTACTTACTTCAACCTGGATTTATACTTTTCCTTCCTGTACGTTGAAATTTCGTAACGTTCTCTGCTGCTAGTAGAAAAATTTGATATTACTACCTTTGAAATATTCTTGCACAGTTGTTTCGTGACCTTCGACACGAGTTACGCATGCGTTTGTAGTGCTTGCAGCTTTCCCTGATCCTAAACATCTTGGTTTGGTTTATGGCCAGTCACGCGCGTGAGGCCGCTCTCAAGACCCTGAAGAAGCCCGACAGTTGCGGACTGCGTAGCTCCCACACGTTAGTCTTCAACTAGATCGCACAGCTCGGAGGTCCAGCGACTGTTTTGTGTCCTGGTGTTTATAAGTAAGAATGATAACGGTCAGCGGACATTGGTGTGTTTTCAGCTGTTGGAACTGCCACTGAGTGGGCGTGGAACGGTCGAGATTTGGGGAAACGTAACTCGTATGGTCGTTATTAACGTGGAGCGTTGATGGGATTTTAGCAATTTCTTAATTTTTGTACGAAAGGAAGTTGCTTTGCTCTCAAGGTATTGACCGTACTGTATTAAATTTGAACACCTTTCACTTTATTCTGTTATTCCTCTTGATTTTTTGTCATATCGTCCTAGTGACATTTATTTTTAATTTTTCTCATTCCCAAACTTGAGTTCGGAGTGTTATAGCATTTTCTGTTGAATTTTTTTTTAATTTCACAGCTTAGCCCATAGTGTTTCTCAATTATATATTTTATTTCGAACATTATTAAAATAATTATTTCCATCATTTACGTTGGATGGATTTTACTTTTCCTGTACACAATTATACTTGAATTCGGTTAACTCAATTACATTCAATAATATTAATAACACTATCCATGTAGATATTGATTTTTTAATTTACCGTGAGTAATAATGAATTCTATGTTGGCGATGCATATCCCTTCACGTAACGTTAGATAAAATGACATTATTTATCAAGTTTCTTACAAATCATAAATTCAAAAATTAAACTTGGAAAAGAGCACTCTGTTTTATGGTCGGAGGAGTGTACTCGAACAAGTTGTCTGAAGTTTTCAGTTCTTCAAGAATTCAACCAGGTGATAAAATTGTGTGCCGCAGACTTCCATTCGTTCCGTACGCTGCCCCGTTTAGGCAAAGCTACAGGAGTTTTGCGAGCAGGGTAGTTAGGGATCTTGGCATCACTTAGAAACGCCCCTAGCCTCTTAGTGTGCAACCGACACTTATTTCATCAGTGTCTAGTGGATGTAGTTGACATCGTGTTCGAGTAGTTTTGTTCCCACTAATTTCTTCTTATCTTTGGTTTGCCTTTCTTAACGTCTGTGGCAGTCTGTGTTTACGTATACTTCATTTTTTAATCTACTGGAATGATAAACGTACTCAGGTTAATGGGATGTGGTTGCAGCGACGTAGTTGGAGATAACTTAGTTCATGTAAAATTAAGTGAAAGTTGCTCTGTACGTTATTTACATCCGTTTTAAAATTTGAAAGAAACTCCGTGTAGTTTGCATGCTGCAAAAGATGCCGTAAAATACTAAGACTTCTTCATACGAGTATACCGCCGTGATAGCCCTCATCATATATGGATAACTATTCTTACTCAGCACGATCACGCTTTACCCAGTACCTTCTGGTTAGAGTCCTACTATGGTTTGTCGTATTTGTGGATAGAAGTACATCAAATGTTGGACCTAATTCCAACGCTTCTTGCAGGCTGTGGACCTGAGCTCAGCGCGATCGACCAGCGAGCAAAACTCCGTCGCATCACGGGACGACCACCAGAGACGGCCTGACCCATTTACCGAGGCTCGGCTTTCCCAGTAAGTGAATTTTAAAAGTCCAGTTGATTCGATGCCGGCGCAAAACTGCCCTTGTTAGTCATGTTTTTGCACGATGGCCAACTCCGCAACGAAATATTTATTTGTAGGAAGAACAAAAATCATCCTCTATGCAAGTGGTGTCGTCTAATACTTTTATTTTCATAACAGAGATGGTGATTCTTCCATGAGACACTTTAAGTTTTACTTTCATTGAAAGGTACTGCAAAAATTTTCCACGTTATTCTTGTTGTAGATTCAAACGTTTACATGATTTGTTTGTGCACTTGTCAGAGAGGGAGCTGTCACGGTAACATACGATCAAAGTTGATTCCTATTTAATAAAATAATCAATACTGCTTACGCCAATTCTGAGCATCAAGACTTGAAATTGCTGTGTGTCTCATTTATGTTCGTATAACTTTCACTGCGGCGTTTCTGAATACTATGAATAAAGTTGTGTTGCCACGTGAGACAAGTTCGGTCAATTTGTCGATTTTATTGAATTTTATATTGTATCAGATTCATTTTGACTTGTATATTCGTGAAAGTAGCCATTCATTTAACAGGATCTACTTTGCATAGTGATAATATCATGGAAATACACTAATAGATAGTCAGTAAATAAGTTTTTGAAGAGAGACATAATTACAAGTGCACTCGTTTGCTTTCGAGAGGAAAGGACGTGCCGTTTGCACTTCGAAGCCGTGCAGTATTTAAGATCTTCTTGCAGCACGCCAAGTCTAAAAAAATATACTAGAGTCGACAGAAAGAAAAGAAGACGGTGCTCTATGCTTGAAATGTGACACCATGTCAATTTTCCCGAGACTCGCTCAATGAAGAAAAGCGATCAATCAAGCGCAATCGAACGGGTTGGAGAAGTCACTGTAAAGTGAGAATACTGATGGCTTTTGCGTCAATAAAAGTGAATAAATACAAAATATATGACCACAAGCGCAAAAATATTGTTAATGTTAAGATAAGACTGAGAAAATTAATTTTCGAACATAATTGATAATAATACGAGAATAATTTGAAAAAATGGCTTGAATTAAAAAACAGGTTATAACATCTTCAATTTACTGTGTTTAACTTCGCTGATTCAATGCTACGACCTTCAAGGTCAAAGAGAGAACGTAAAACATTTGATATATCATCTGAAACTGAAGCCTGGAGAATTTACGTAAATCATCTTAGCGTTGCCCCACAATCTTGGCTCGGACCACCATGAAGTGGAAGGGCAGAATAGCTGATGTCTTAGCTTTCTTACCATGAATCCGATAAGAATATCTTAAAAGTTATTCGGAATCATAACCTTTTTTGAATATTCTCTATGACAGTGTGCTTTGATGTCTTAATTATTTGTTTTATAACGACTGACCCCGTTTTCGAAATGAACTCCAAGTTTTGACAACGCCGATGTTTCCGTAACTAAAGCTCTTCTGAGTTTCGTCAAACTTTCATTGAAACAAATTGTTGAACTTTGAAGTATTCGTGAAGTTTTTGAATTACGTGGCTTTTTTTGGCGTCACTATGACAATGTCGATGTACCGATGGTACCCATCACTCCTTCAGAAGACTTAGATGGAACTCTAAAGCAAAGATAAATGGGAGGTATATTACCCTTCGCTGGAACCAGAGAAAAATTAAAGAAACCTTGATAAATCGCCGCAACTAACAGTTCAATTGATTCGATTAAAAGACAATTAAACGTCAGCTTTTTTTATATGTTTCGGGTTCTCAGATGATCGATCAAGTCCATATTATGCCAGACAGAGCATGTACTTGGCTTATGAAAAAATAATGTATGAAGAGCTTTTTTTAAACTTGGAAATAGAATTCAAGTTCTTGATGAAGAAATTTAAAGCCCGCATTATTATATTAGAAATATCTTTAAATTGAGATACTTCATCGAATTTCGTTCCTCACTCTCTTAAATTGATTGGCGATGCACATAAAGGCAAATTTTCACTCAGGCAAGCGGAAGATCCCGAAGACCGGCACTCAGTAAGCAGCGGATGTGGGAGTGCGCCCAACTGGTCGGCGGACCTGCGGCACACTCTTGTGAGCAAGGACTCGGGCTGCAGTTGGGACCTGGAGAGCTTCTCCAAAAGTACCAACATCAGCCCCGAAAATCAATCTCTTCTCGACAGAGTAAAACTTTCGTCATGTTTGCCTGCTCTCTCTAGCGCTTCTTACAATTTACAGGCGTACAAAAACCACTACAAAATAACAGTAGATGATGAAGAGGATGCATTAGATTCGAATGTTTTTACCAATGTTAACGTATACCCTGATAACAACTGTGAATGTAATGATTTACGGTCGTACCATGAAGTGGATTCACGCCTGTTACAAAGTGAAAGCGAAAGTTTAGATACTGTAGACTTGAACTCTCCTTTAGCTGAACGTATAAGTCCTGTGGGTGCGTCGCAATGCGAAGCATCAACTTACTGCACCAAGGGCCCAAGCGTTACTGATCTTGATGCTGATGAGCTTTCTCTGGATTGTGTCCAAACCGCCAATCAGACTTATGATTCGAGTACTTCTCTTGAGTCCGTTGCGAGCAATGCGTCTTTCTTCAGTTTAGACTCCTTCAGTTTTAAAGCCTGCGAATCACGACGAGCAAGTTTACCCACTTATTCTGAACATACATCGACGAGCTCTGGATCTCTGACGAGTCCGAATTCACCATCCTTGTCCCGGCGTCGCTGGAACAAGAACATTTGGCCTGAGATAGAGAAAGGGCTCCGTCGTAATCGGAGTGAGCCTAACTTGCCCAGCAGAGGAAGCTTCGCGAAAAATCCCACGTCGATTACGCTGACGCGTCAGCAAATCATCGACAACGTCACGAAGAGACTGTATCCCGGGAAATCAAAAGGATCGTCTCTGCATGCAGGCTGCTCCCGGACCCTCGTGAAAGCAAGCAATGCTACTAGTACACTCACTTCTATGGAAAGACCGGATCAACTAGCACTCGATTCTCGATCTCGGCCAGGTACGTATTCTAAAAACCCCGGAGTCAAATTAAAAACTATAAAACCCCAGGAACCTAAATCTGAACGCCTCTCTTATTCGACTAATAAATCCGTTGCCACGAGCAGTAACCTGACGCCAGTGAGCCAAACTCGCGCTCGTTCACTAAACTGGAGAAGCACAACGAACGTAGTCAACTACGAAACTCCTCCGTACTTAGATGACATTGACTTCACGTACTATAAAAAACTTCCTCCTCCCGACTCGGATTCTGCGCAACGACCGATATCGGAAGAATACCAAGATCAAGATGGTGAACATTCAGAGTTTACCATTAATGCTGATGAAAAAGGTAAAACGCCCCCTGTTTATCTTCTTCCCATTGAGTATCGTCATGTGTCGGGCGAAGAGCAATTTTCAGATGACAGTTTGGATGGAGCACGTGGCATCATCGCAGGGATAGAATGTTTGAAGCCTTGCGACATTGAAGAAAGTGACTCAGTTTCACCCGGTAGATTTAGTCGAGACTCATTGGAGAATTCTAGCAGTGATTCAGATGATATTGACAGATACGAGTCTCTCATAAGAGATGTGTCCTCAGTCTTGGGGACAACAGTATCGTGCAAAAGCCGAGTAAACCAAGGCAAAGTCTCCCGCGAAGCTTCTTATTCTATTGATAGTTCTGAAGTTTCGAAGTTGAGTACATTATTCACCCCTGAAAGTAAGAACTTCCCCTCAAAAAAAACTGAAACGTCTTCTGCTACAGACCTGCAAAAATCTTCTCGGCCAAAGATTGGTTCAAACTTGTCACAATTTTACGGTGAGCAGTCTACTACAGGCAAAATTTCACCGAAGTCTTCTGAAGGAAGTAACAGCGAGAACGGAGGTTCTCCCATCAGTGCTCGGAAGATATCAAGGGAGCGCATTCAGCGAAGAGTTGTTGACATTTCATCGTCAGATGAGAGTGACACTGAGAATTCTCGGCCATTGCGTCGAAAGAGAAAAAGCAAAAAGTCTTCGTCATCCGGTGAGCAAAGCGAAAACTCGCAGGCAGGAGACAAACCAGCCTCCGATGGCCACTGTGGCTGCGAAGTTAGTGACAATGATGTCGTCACTGGCTCACCAAAGCAGAGCTCTACTATAGTTGAAGATTATGAGAACAGAAATGTTGCAGGTGTGACCGAAGAAGTAATTAATTCTGCACATCAGCCGAGTAACGATACAAACAATCAAGTAGGTTGGCCAATTCCTACCGAAGACATGGAGCAAAGTAGTCGGCAGATTCTACAATCAGCTGGCGTAGACGTTCAGTCTCCCGAAAACGCCAGCTTGCTAGAGAATGTTACTCAAATTTTAGAAGAGTCTTCAGAAAAATTAATAGCGTACCTTCTCTCTCCTGATGCCCATAGCGAAACCTCTTTCTTCGAGTCTGGCACGACTGACTCAGAGGTCGCATTGCAAGCCAATCATGATTTAAATCACAAGCGAAGTGATACCGAAGATGAAACTTCATACAGTGAATCCGAAAGAGACTCTCCAAATAGCTCAGGATCGACCATAGCATCTGTCGATGATTTGATACCCGAAGAACATGGTCATAGTCTTCACGCCAATATGCGTAGAATTTTGTACACAATAGTCGAATGTAGTGAAGGTAGTCGTTCTGAGCTCAGTCATACATGCAGTGGTCAGTCTGATTCAGATGCGACTGGTGATGATTGGCGCGAGTCTGACTGTATTCCAAGTGACTGGAAAGACTCGGAGAGTGAGGCAGGGAATTGCTCTGCTAGTATGGAAGACGTTGTTAGTTCTTCAGAGGATACTTTATTGGAAACGGTACACCTGTACTCAGCTGAACAGCCTGATTCTCTGTCTAGTATTCCAGAAGAAAATTTTGACGATTTTGTCGTCGAAGAAACTTTTTCAGGTCTCGGACCTCACTCAAATACTAGTAAACTTCCTCCTGACAAGGTGTCCGATAAAGCTAGCCGACGCAAACATACTTCGAAAGTAACCTCTCCTCTTTCTTACGTTGAAGCTGCGTTTGATTTCAGCAATACTCCTTCCAAGACTCAAATAGTCACCCCAAAAATTACTGTCAAGAAAAAGATCCAATCTGAACCCATTGATCAAAGTGTGCCAGTTGGTGTTTTCTGTGAAGAAGCCGCACCTCATTCTCAAATGAAAAATATGCCAATTTCAAACGTTAAATCAAATTTGAATGCTGACGTGAGTCCATTTCTGTTTCAAAGTGAATCAACTTCCACTGTAGTTTTACCGTTCAAAGAAAACGTTCTCGTGAAGGAATCGACCACACTTGGGTCCAGCTTTCAACATTTTCCTGGCGTACAACGATCTTGCACTGTTGACCAAATAGGTCCTGTTGCTTTCATTAGAGAAACTGACGACCATATGAGGTGTAAAAGTAACTCGCCTTATTCCAATCGGAATTGGGGAAAATCTTTTCACTTAAATCAGTCGCTCTACTCATCCGAACCTCACGATTTTACTCGATTTCCTGAGTGTTCAAGACCCAAATCAGTGTTGGTGCCTGCAGACTCATGCCATCCCAGAGTCACGTATGCAAGTTTAAGCGAGATGCCCTGCATCGGAGATAATATAAGTTCCTTCGTTATACTTGGTGGCAGCCAGGAAAATATTCATTCCGTTTGTAACCAATCCTCTGTGGAAATGGAGGAGCCCTTCAGTAGAAATCCTGCAAGGGTTAACATTTTCCAAACTTCCTTCTATGATGATCCTTGCTCTAGGTTTCCATCCACTGCTCAGCGAATAGCCTCTCAATTTGCTCTCAGCGCTCTAACAAGTTTTCCTCAGCCACCATTTTTTTCATCATCTGTCATTGAAAGCACCTCGAGCTCTGTCTGTGGAATTCATGTGGAAGAATCAGCGTATCAAAATTCAAAGAAATACATCACTAATGTTGCTAGTAATGAATCGTCGTTAACAGAGCTTCCTGGCAACCTTTCATTGGAAGCTCTCGTGAGTAGGTGTGAGACTCAGTCGAGAAGTGACAGTGATGAAATCTGCGATTTGGGTATATTGAACGACGCCACTTCTGACGCGGAAAATTTCGACAATCGCATGGTCCAAAAAGTCATGCTGAATATTGTAGTGATGAACGATCAAAATACGGAGCCCCTTAGACCCTCAGTCGGTGACGCCGTCAAAATATGTTCTCTGACAACGTGCGACGCTCAGCAACCAGAGGACTGCCACCGAAAGAGTAAGGATTTTCCTCATGATATTTGTTCTTCTACAGATTCTCAATCGTTTTTTGAATTAAGTTCCAATATTTGCTCTCAACCACCCATAGCAAACGTGCCTACGAGTACGGCACGTAGCTCACGCGAAGAGGCAAAGCCTACTGCTTGTGTGACTGGCCTTGTCCCTTCCCTTGAAACCTCTCTGTGCTCTGCAACTTTTCGAAAGCTACCAAAGAGCTTACAACCCAAAAGAACACTTAATATTGGAACTAATTCAAAGGTTGATGGAGCTGCTTCAAGTGTTCTTTTGGATAAAACCTCGATTGAAAGACAAGATTTAGCGATGGATGTCGTGTATACGAAGCCAGAATCGCAGAAAATTCAAACGGAAATATCAACATCAGATTGCTTTGGAGTGTCTGCGTCGACGGCGTTACCTTTGGAAGAATGCCTAATGCCTGGAGCGAACACCTCCGTGACTGGAGCTGTGTCAAGTGATACCTGTGCTCTCCGAGCTGAAGTTGCATCAGGTGTCTCGCCTGCCTCTGGTGTCTCGCCTGCCTCTGGTGTCTCGCCT
>VOMN01048499.1:0-21991 GCA_014899125.1 Orchestia grillus | reverse complement strand
GCTGTGAGGCCATCACGTTCACCACTACACCATGGAGCCTAGGCTTAAGGCTACGGGAGGCGACACAAATATTGATACCAAATGTTAAGGCCCAAATGGATATTTTTCTCTGAATGTATGGTTTTACTGATCCTATTTTTTTATTGCTTCACTTTTTCTTTACTCCTTCACTTACACCAGCACAGTTCCTGAAGTACAGAGAGTAATTTAAATGAATATAGTATTAATTCAAATCATAAAGTATATTCTTTAAAATGGTATTCTTTTCATCATTCTTCACTTGTCATTTAGTTATTAAGATTACTTGTAGCAAATCACAAGTAGGTGATTCCATACTTTTGTCTGTAAGTGTATATATGTAAAGATTTTGAGGATATTTCAAAGTTTTATGCTTGATTGCATATCTTGGTTAATATTTGGTTGACCTATTGCACAAGTCATCCTATTCATTGCACTGCCTTCATATTGATGTCATTAAATTGTACTTATTTTTAGAGTTGTGGAAAAATATTTTTTGCAATGATTTTAAAGTATGAAAAAAAATTATGGAGAAGGTATTCAGGCCATTCCAATGCTAATACAACATAATGACATTAACTCTATTGAAATTAGGACCACATTTACACAAGTTTTGACAATCATTATATGCAGGTTATGTTATGTCTAATGAACTAACCTAACCAGACCTAATGTTATGGAACCAGGAGGCAGTGGGAAGATGCATAGGATAATAGAAGACAGGTAGTATTTAATAAAATAATTAGGTTAAGAAGTCTTCTATCATTCAATTTCATTGAGGATCCTAATTATTTCCTTCATGATTTATTTATTTGGTAAAATGCACAAAATTAGTTGTGCCCTTATTTTGCAGTGAGGTCCTCCACTGAGCACTGTATGTCAGGGTTGCAGAGCATGCTGGCAGCAGCCATAGAACAAATTGGTTTGTTGGATCTGCTCCCCATTCTAGTATTTGTCAGCACTTGGCAAATAATTCCTATGAAGTTATTTACCCAGCCATTGACAAATGTAAGTTCTAGGACTCCTGTTTAGGAAACCTTGATCCCCCACATCATGCAATCCATCTATGTCCACAAGCTGAAACCCTCTGTGAAATACAAAGCATGTGCCCTTGCAAAATCGTTTATCATTAATTCTTCATGATTTCTGCATATCTTTCTGATTTTTTTTTAATTTTTCAGATTGAGTGTGCCTTATTACAAGTTCATCTCACAAAACCTACCTGCACATCAATATGGTAAGTGGGAGTTTTTCAGAGCCCATCTATGATATTTATTATGATGCTGGTCAAACTTACATTAGAATATAAGTTACATTCAACTTCAGTTTCATAATATTACTTTTTGATTTATATCTATACCATATTAACTTTAGTTTTCTTGAATAGTAATATTATTCTTAAATTTACTGCTGAAATGCATCTTCTATAAATTTTTGATTGCCAGTTTCTGGTTCATGCTATAGTACAGTTATTTGTTTCAAGCTACAATCCAAAATCTCTGTCTCTGATGCACACGATTGGATAGCAACCACAGTGTCACCATGTGGTCTCCATTATGTGGTGTGTTCAGAAATTAGTTTGATGCACTTTTATAAATGGCCCTTTTGCTATTTGAATAGTGGTCATTGATCATATTCTTTTATTGATATAAAAAAAATTTTTTCTCAAGTCTGCATTTTAAAGTGTTCTAACACTCGGTTAGTAGTAGATACTATGTATTCCTTATCCACTGGGTAAAATAAATATGATCCACTGGGTAAAAATTCACTTAAATTTACTGCTTCAGCTACTAATGAAACTATGAGTAAGTTACTCTGGCCCATTTTATATTTGAAAGTTATGTATGCTTAGGTAAAAATTCAAACACTAAAAAAAATTTTGAAACTCGTTTCTCTAGTACTTGAATTATAGCCCTATTATTTTCCTTTTTCTTTATTTCCTCCTACTTAGCTACACATTAGCTGTTGTCTCTTGATCCTCTGTTCATGTGAATTATACCTCAGGAGTTGAGTAGCCCGTAATTCATTTCAAGTGTTATGAACAAGTTAGAATGTGTATTTTCTAATCTCTATTCATAAGATGATTTGTTTAATCTAATAGATTATTATATTGTGCCAAATTCTTGTCTAGTGTTATAAAATATAATGCTTGTTCTTCAGAGAAAAACTTTTTCCTTTGCAGCCTCGGTTCAAGAAAACTCGCAAGTTTGCAGTTCAAAGAAAAATCCTCAAAGAAACAGATTCTAGACTGTGAGTATCATTTTAATTTTGCATTCTTGTTTTCCATCTGATCTGCCTTTAAATAGTGTTCTGTATTTTGAGCTTCTTTAAGAGTTCATATATTCATATGAAGTCTATCATAACAGTTTGTCTAATTTGAGTGCTAAAGTTTGACTATTTTATGCAAACCTTGATGACATGTGGTGTATTTCATACTTATATTACTGCTGGATTTGAACAGAGCATTATTTAAAAACTATCATTCAAGTGAAAATAGATTTTCAATTAATCATCTAAAGTATATTGCTACCTATTGCAAGGACAAGCTAGAGTTAAAGGATAGAGCTTAAAATTATCCCTCCTAAGATTGAAAGCAAAACTATATTCAATAAGTATTATAGGATGGGCTTAAATGCAATTTGAAGGCTTTACTTATTAATAATAAAACATTGCACATCACAGTGAATGGATTCTACTCACAAAGCACTTGATGTGAGGGATTGCTTAGGTTAGATTAAATTCATATGTATTGCAATATTTCTTCACTGTTACAATATTAAATGAGAAACGACCATCATTTCTTGAAAAACAATTGAAACTGAAGAAATAGACATTCTTGTACTTTGTATTTGATTTGATGTTATTTTTTTATATTTCAGAAAAGAGGCAGACAGAGTCATCAGAAAGAAGAAAAAAGATGAAAATGTAATTGAAAAATATGAAGCGTAAGTTCTATTTGGATCTATATTAGAGTTTGAATTTGGTATGAATTATAATGTGTACATACTTATTCATATTTATATCATGACAAGGGATAATTTTGCAAATTTTCCTTTCAGTTTGAAGTTAGTTGTATAATTTTTTCAACTACCTGCGTCTCAGGTTCTGAAGTGAGGTAGCAGCCAATAAGACCCTACGTAAGAAGTCTAGATAGAATGGCAGTGGGAAAATTCTTTCATTCAGAGAACAAGTATTATTCCAAGGATCCCCAATTAGGCATCCTCAAGTCAAAAACTTGGTCTTTAGTGTTGAGATCATGTCCTTCTTGGTATTTTACTAATTTTGAAAATATTTGAGTTTTTAAGAGATACCAGTATGCATTTATATACACATTATTCTGTTAGAAGTCATGGTGTATAATTGTTTTTTCTTTATTTCAGGCCCCAAACAACATCAGCTCTGTTTTTCAATTATAACACACAGCTGGGGCCGCCCTTCTTAGTATTACTCGACACAAACTTCATTAATTTTGCTATCAAGTGCAAAGTGGACCTAATTGATGTAAGTTTATTGTAAAAATATGTTATTGTGATTATGAAGGTCAACTGTAGTTGTTCAGTGTATTTTATTTACATAGACCTACCTATTAAATAGGCTACTCATGCTTCTAATATTACAGGCTTGGTAGATTTTATTTTTTATTCCATTTTTTTAAGTTTGTCTAAATGATATCTATGATTATATCTTATGACTTATGCAACAAATATTATACTTGATCTACAGCTTTTGAGTTGAACAAGAGGTTTCTTTGCGATTTTTTATATTTTTGACCGAATTTTAAAGATTTTTTACTAGTCTTTTTCAAGGTAAAATAAACTTTTCAGAGATCTGAGTTTTAATGGGCTAATGTATATCCAATATACAGGTAAAGATGTTTATTTTTATTTATATTTGGTGTCTTTAACCAAAACTATTTCATAGTAAATAATTTATGATTGGTTTGTGAATGTCTGAAATAGTTTGATATTGATAATAAATATTTAAATTTGTATCTGAGAAACAGGATTCCAAAAATCTTCTTTGGCTTGTTACAGTAGGATAAAAATTGCAATTTTGCCAGTTGATAGTGTGACCTCTTTGTTGGACAGGAACTAAGGATTTTGTTGTTTATTTTTGATATTTGCTTAATGTTTGTTAATGTTAATTCTGGTTTGGATATTTCTATCAGTCACACACATATATATATTTATATATATATATATTGTTAACCTATCATATATATACATGACTGTGAAATATATATATATTTCACAGTCATTATATCGCAATTCATACACAATATCAGTTTATTTGGGTTACCTTCTCTTACTTTTTAGATGTCATTTTTGAGCCTATTACCTTTATTTAAATAGTTTATGATCTATAGTGTATCTTTCCTGAATGGTAAAGAACATGCATTATAGTATTTTTGTTAAGCAATGTATCATTTGATTTTATAATAAACACTTTAAAGGACTGATCTTTGTTATAAGCTCATTTATAATGTTGCAGGATGGGAGCTTATATAGTTTTGAACATGTTTAGGTATCACTCAGGTCGTCTTAATCTATTTATTTTTGCTGATCCCTGCATTAAACGCCTCTTATCTTTCTCAATGACATTGTTAACCTATTATTCATTCTAAAGTATTCATAGAGCTACTGTTCCCTCTCACATGTATGTCTATATACACTTTCATGTATTTTTTAGTAAATTTTTTAGTACTCTTTATATTATTAAGAGCACTGTTATCATTATAATAGTGCTTTTGCCTACTCTGACTCACTGGTTGTCAGGGCATGACGGACTGCATGTACGCCAAATGCATACCTCACTTGACGGAGTGCGTGCGGGGCGAGATGGAGAGGCTGGGCGAACGCTACAAACTTGCCCTCAAAATCCTCAAGGACCCTCGCGTCAAAACTTTGTCGTGCTCTCACAAGGGCATCTATGCTGATGACTGCATTGTTGAACGAGTGAAGCAGGTGAGCATTGAGATGAGCTGGTGTGTGGAAATTTTATTACAGTTTGGTGCTCCTACTGTTATGTTTTTTTACTGCCAATAAGTCTTGTTAATAATGTCTAGTATGCAGTATTATGTTGAACTACTGATGTGAATAGATGTGAACAGATGTGAACAAGGTCTTTTATAAAAACTCCACTATTAATATTTCAGTTTAATTTTCACTATTTCATGTTTGGTTTACATCTCAAATTTACTTTTACAATAATTAAATTGAATTCATGTTGTTTTTGTTGCATTTTGACAGGGGATGAACGTAACTTCCTGTTTGAACAAGTTTTGGTTGTGAAAGTAAAGAGTTTCGAAATGAAAAGAAGGGCAAAAAGAGCCATACCGAGAGGAGTCATTTATTAAAAATATCTGTTCAACATGTAATAAAAATCAGTCATTTCGAGTCACAAGACTCATTTTTAGTCCAACATGGTAAAGGGAACAGTGAAATTTCAACTGTTTAACAGAAAAGAAACAGGAATCCTGTTTCTTTCCTGAATAATAACTTCCTGTTTTAGAAAAAAAACTTTGTTATTTTCAGTAATAAACAATGCACTTTTCTCCAGCTGTCTGTCCCACTTGTGCTCACAACTTTAAATAATTGCAATACTTGTCAGGACTTCTGCACTTATTTCATCAGTATTTCAACCAGAAGTGTTTTTTAGTGCTTTGGTGAGTTCCATTGACGTTATGTATTATCATTGTAAAGAAAAACTGCTGCAAATTAATCATAGTATGGAAGCAAGAAACATAAGTATCACATTGCTGTGTAAGATATAAAAATGATTACTTTCACTTATAGGTGGACCTGTTGTATTGTGGTCCCTATATACCTCAGACCAAGTATTGATCTTATCCCTCTCTGCATGTTTTGTGAGAAGCAATTACTGGTATTTCAGCAATCTACCACTAGGAGCGGGTCTCAAAACTTCCACTTCTTTTGAACTGCCAGTAATGGCTTCCTGAAAAACCTGCAGAGAGGGTTAAAATCAACATGAGCCCTGAGTACATAGGGTTTGTGGTGCTGTAGGTTTCCCTACCTTGTCCCAAACAAATATATACAGGGTACATAAGTACACGAATTTACTAAACCAAACTAAGACCTAACCCCTTAAAATGTTCTCATACTGTGTTGTTGCTGTGCAGCATAAGTGCTACATCGTGGCGACCTGTGACAAGCTGCTCAAGAGGCGCATCAGAAAAATCGTCGGTGTGCCCATCATGAGTGTCGGCCAGCGCAAGTGAGTGTTACTCTGCTCTCTCTTCAGACTCTAGTATTTCGGAAGGTCTCTCTGCTGCCAGATTCTTGTTGTTGTTTAGGGAGCTGCTGCTTGGTCCTAGTAGCTCTGGAGGTCTCTCTGCCACCTGGTCCTAGTAACTCTGGAGGTCTCTCTGTCATCAGGTCCTAGTACCTCTGAAGGTCTCTCTGTCATCAGGTCCTAGTACCTCTGAAGGTCTCTCTGCCACCAGGTCCTAGTACCTCTGAAGCTTCCTCTCCCTCTTAGCAGCTGGAAGTATTTGTGTTGTAATGATGCAAGAAAATATTTTTGAACTACGAGTTTCTAGAATATGATTACAGACAATGAATTCTGTGTGTACAAACGGTGAACCAATATTTATTTACATATAAACAATGTATCTACAAGCATGAAATATACAGTTTTAGTGCTCTGGGGCTTTTGTCATTAAGTATCATTCTTGAACAAGTGTTGTGTTGCCTGCGTCTTTGCAGCGCTGGTGCGTCGGTGTCGAAGAAATTCTGCAAATGTGTAAATGTCAGATCACTGTACCCTTCCCCCTCAGGGGGCATAGGATCGCCTGTAGGCAATAGGGTTAGGTTAGTCAAGTTTGTCTATCCTATGCTATGGGTGACTGGCTCCGCTCTAGCTTTGCCTTTGTGACTTCTTTACTTCGTACCCACTTTGCTTCTTTCCATGTTCATGTTTTTTTTTTTGATTATTCAACATCCTCTCTTCCTCTTCCTTCTGAATTTGCTCTTGTTAATGTGCAGGGAATCATGTGTATGAACACACCTTGGAGATAGATTCCCCGTTCTCTCTTCTCTTTCAGGGCGGGATAGTCCGAGGTACTGAAGCCTTGCGATCCTTACTATTATTACTCGTGTTATTCACTGTTATGTAGACTAAATTAGGTAAAATATAGTAAATTCGATGCTTCGAAAAAAAAAAAAATTAGGTTTTTATTAACTTTTTTTTATGGTGTACACCACTCATACACATCTTGTGAAAACGTGAGAACTTCAGATTTTATGCTTTCAAATTTTATCTCGTTGGTGGTACGTATTTCAATTAATAAAGCTAATCAAATTTTCAGTTAGTATCTTCATTGGTAGGTGAGCGTAGGGTTAGGAGCTCATTTTGTATTTAATGTCACCCATGATATTGTACGATCGCGTTGTGAGACGGACGAGCGGCATACTCGTGAGCCGCGGCGTGAGGGCCCTACGCTCCTACTGCTTAAGGCTTCCCTGGCAGGTTTTTTTTACTGGAAATGCCCAGTTAATTAAGTTCACTTAAACACTTTCCCTGCAACGTGTGCCACCGGTGGACCATTGTACTTCAAGATCAAAGCATCATCTGAGGTGAAAGTGTTGAAACGACTTTAAGTGCTCGTGATGTATAAAAATACTCCGGAATAGTCGGTTTGTACCGAGGGAAAAGATGTTTTTAGTGTGCTTCAAGTGGAGCATTTTAAGAGTTTACTCGAACGTAGTTACAAATTTGAGTTGGTAAAACGAGTTAACTCGTTCTTGCTGGGGGAGAGGTTAAGTTCACACAACGTGAACTGAGCTGTAAGGATTTTTGCTCTACTGTGTTGCCAGATTGTTTCTTGAGGACCAACGAGATTCTTTAACAATTACTTTGCTAATTCCTTGTTTCTTCTCTTTCAGGTTCGTAATAGAACGGATGGGCATGGGCGTCTAGTCGGTGATGAAATAAAATGGAATGTTGCATTTTATTTTCTTGTCCTGAATTGATATCGGTCGTCATAGAATTTTTCACAGTCTTGTAGCGCTGCTGCAGGATACGGGAAATTCACATTGCCTTTCGGTTGTGCCGCTGCGGGGAATGTGTTGAGCGAGTGCGTTAAAATTTGACTTCTATCCTTACATCGATACGAGATGCGGAGCTCTTGGTAGCTGCGTGGGGATTTTTATACAAGATTTAGGTTCATTTTTAATCACTATTGTACTAATTGGAACTGAATAATTTGCACAGTGTAGAGTTTGACGTTAGATGTCCCTGCAGAACGTTCCTCAGAAAACCTGCCCTGCTCATCACAGCTGACATCTCTCGCTTTTTGATCGTTGCTCTTTCATTATTATTACCTTTCATTTTTGTTCTAATTTTTCACTGACTTGTGGACCCACGTATGGTGCGAGCTGTCTCTCCTCAAACTCTAAAGTAACGCTGTTGTACAATTATCACTGTGCTCTGGATGACTGAAGGATATGACTATCTTTCACTGTCTGGTCCAATTGTTGCTCTTCCTCAAAACTGTTGAAATGAGAAGCATTACGTTAACTGTAAATGCTCCTCTTTTGATGTTATACGCTGTGACGGGTACTTCAGTTGTTTCGATGTCTTCCTTCGTGAGGCATCAGAGTTCTGTTCTGTTCCTTCGGTGACCGAAGTCAAAGGCAGTAAGTGTTGACTCAAATTGTGTAGGGTCCAATTGAAGTGGGTCACAAAATTGAGCCGTTAAACTGCGGCGGTTACCTGCCTTATAGGGTGCGCGTAGTGGTCTCGCAGTTAATCACGAATTGTCTACCATTCTGCACCTTACTGTGACGCCCCTCAGAAGAACTCTGAACAGACTGTCGCCAATAATATATAATATATATGGCACTCGTCTTGTACTAAGAGTTGCCTACGAAGCGTTGAACTCCGACACCACGTGGTTTTGTGTTGTGCTGCCATCCCGCAGAGGGGCTGGAGGTTGTCCTCTTGCCAGGGGCGGCTGGACTTGCCCCCGGTCCTCTGTCTTTTCTGCTCAGGCTTTGGAAAGTCGTTGGAAAGATATGCTACGGTCAAAATTACGCGTCATTCAAATGCTTAGAGCTAGCTCATTACTTATTGGGCATACTGGTAGGTACTCGAAACAATGTTTTACAAGAAATGCATACTCAAATAATGTTTGAGCTTTTTCCAAGATGGGAAAACTACTAAGCTAATTTTATTAATACATTTGTCCTCGATTGGTTTCATGTCCTACTGACATTGAGTTTTGAGTGACAACGTGTTCCAATTTTGAAACTGATTTCGATACAATGTCGACTCGTTAAGCGGGATAAAAAGTGCTTCTCACGCAAAGTCGTCACAATATTGCCAACTGCCACGTGATGTTCTGTCACTTCCTCAGTAGCAGGAAATGATGACCAGGTTGTTTATATTCAGGAAGGCGGCAAGAGACGTGACCTGAAGTCGGGCTCCGACGCAGCACTTGCCCTGGGAGATCGAGGAGAGGGGGCCGGAAGACTTGTTCCTGTGTAAATTAGATACTAGAAGGAAAGAAACTTCATTTCAATAGAGATAAAATACACTGCAACCCGTTTTTAAACTTTACTTTTGGAATGAATTATCTTTTCTTTTTAACGGTAAAGTTTGTACCGTACAGTCGTTTGCTCATATCCCATCCTTCCCTTAATATAACGTTTTATGAGAACAAGTGGCCAGATGCCCGTAGAAGTTCAGTCGTACTACAACTCCAATTTAGATTTTATGTCTCGCTCTGTAGAATGCGGAATAGGCTTTTTTTTTTTGTTATTTTGCGGTCTATCTTATGTGTAAAAGAATCCAGGTTGCAATAGGCTATCTATGCACTTTAATTATATTAAGAGATATGCACAAAGATCACTCGATGTTTTAGGTGGAGAATATGACCACAACGAACGCGAGATGTATATCTTTGATCAATGCTTCTTTTAATAGCAGGAGGATTATTGTTTGGTGAATTCATTAAGAAATTATGGGTTTCTATTTACTGCAGCATTACCATCTATTACGATTCATATTGGTCTCATCAGAGACTGATTTTTTATTCTTACGGGTAATGAAATTGAATTTTCTCAAGTTAAGCTTCAGTTATGAAGATATTCGTTGGGATTCTAGTCCCGTTATTCTAGCTAAATTTTAGCTGCCTTGGTACTGAGCAATATTTCCTATTTAAAAAGGGTCTACTGTTAGAGATTCCGTTTTAGTATATTAGAATTAACCTCAAGTGGGTACGATAGCGAAAACATCGGTAACCGATGTTCGATGACTGACGATGAATTTATTGCTGATGAGGCGATAACTGTTGGAGCGATTTATCCTAATTTAGAACTTCCGATTATGATATTAATGGTTTAAAAAAGCGAGCAATCTAAGCTTGCATTTTTTACTGTAAATAAAAAGTCTTGGTCAACCTTTCATTCATGGCTAATTGCTATTATTAACAGTCTAGTTATTTTATGGTACTATAAAGCAAAATAATGTTTGAAAGACGTATCAATTCATCCGGCTTCGTTATTTTCTTCTAATTTACTCTGTTAGGAAAATACTGGAAATGAACACTGCGTAGTATAAATTAATATTTAATGTAGAGAACGAGGAATTTGCGCAAAATGTATTATTCTCACTGGATTCTCTGCCCGTAGAAACATAAAGTACGAAATGAGCCTTTATTAATTTCAACACGTGAAAAGCCTGGTCGGAGCCGAGGCCCGAGCCCTGGTCCTTTCGGCTGTGAGGACATCACGCTTACCACTACACCATGGAGCCTACGCTGAGACACATGTTCTTGGCTCATTTACATATTGACCATTCGTACGCTATTTGCCTGTAAACTGATGGTTCAAAGACGTGTAGTGCAGTTCGTCGTGCTACAGTGTCTAATAATGGGACCGTGATGCAAAGATTACTCCCTGAAATATACATCTATTCCGTAAAACTTATGGGTATTCGTGCCGCGCTGCGTGTGGTTGAAGAACGAACTACGAACGAATTGTTTTGTTGTGTTTTCTGACTTCGAAGCTGCGCTTTAGGCCCTCAGATCTTACAACTCGACTTCCCCAATTATCGCTATTATTACGTCAAGGCGCTTGCGAGTTACACACTCTCCTATGCAAGTGCGGGGTGCTGGGTCATGTTGATGTCCGTGGCAACGACCGAACAGGCGAGGCAGCGCAGCATGCCGCAACCTCTTCAGGAGATCCAGAAAAACGCCGGCGTGCCGTGCCTTAATTAAAGCTGCTGTGGCTAAATGGGACAATGTTCAGGGAAACAAACTAACATCAGTTGTCCCTGACTTCAGAGACATTTTCCAGGTCCTGTTAGCCAATTCAAGCATATGTAGGCCCTCTCATCCCTAACCTGTAAATTTCCCCTCATTTCTGGTGTGACGATAATGAATGTGTACATTACTTCTTAAATCCAATAGGTCTAAAGTGTACGTTTTTTTTGCAGTCGAGATTTTCATAATAGTTATTTCCTTCCTCAAATCAATATTAAAAAAGGGAAATAATGAAAAGTACAGTTTAGGTGCTCAGAACCATTTTTCAAGGTTCTGGCTCAAGAAAATGCAGCCAAACTGCTGTTCACCAGCCATGCGGTGTGGCTCACAGATCACTTCATGTAATATTGTTACTCAATTCCGCATCTGATACTTATGGCAAACTACATAGAATCTGAATACATTACTATATATACTATAAATATATTTTTTCCATAAATGAGCTTAATACATCTATGCTTTCAAAATCTTTATTTTATTTTCTATTCATGGATGGTTGCATTCTAATTGAAATTTATTTGCCATATTCTCTCAAATGTTTCTAATGTTTGTAAGCATTTCAACACGAGCAATGCGTTGTTATGCAATGGCCATGTAAAACTCGAGGGATAATTGTTACTTCTCTTTTGTGCTATTTTATTTTCTGAGAGCTTGCAGTTTGCATTTCATTCCGGGATGGCGCCTTTAGCTTGTAAATATACAAAGACTCTGAGAGACAAGGACCAAAATTACCAGAATGTGTATCTAATATTTTAAATATATAGGTACTAATAGGTTGATTAAGAGAACCGTTGGTGCAATGATCAGCATATTCAGCAACCCTCACAATAAGTGCTTGTTGGGTGGAGCCCACATATTGCGATGTACAATGCACACAACTAAAATTGTAGGTGAAAATAAATTGCATGCTAGTCAGCAACACATCTGTAAAATGAAAATGTCCTATTGTGCATTTGTTTACTAAAACAATATAAAATGAAAGTTCAGGTAAATTTTCAGATGTTTCAACTTATCGGATTGGTAGCCAGAAAAGGTAAAATGAAATAATTGAAATCAAGTATTTTATGTGATAAAAATTTCATTTAAAAATCTATTTATTAAACAAGACTATTTTTATTTTATGTGATTAGCTATTTGTTGCAATTGAAATAGGTTTACAATTCAGAAATTGCTTTGGATTCTTTTATCCAAACTCTAAGCAAGTTGGTTTTAGTAACAGACTAACAAAATAATTTAGCAAAACAATGTTCAAAAGCCATTCTAGTTGCTCTATTAACTCAAACTTCTAAGTTAAATAAATTTCTGTTTGATTAAATGTAACAGAGATCCATCTCTTTGTTTTTCCAGATCAACAAACTTTCAGTTTTTGAAAAAGCATGTACTAAGAAAGGATAGTCAAATCTAATATCGAATCCTTGGCATTAAACTATTCAGTAATTATGAAACACCTTCACCAGTGAAACCTACAAATTAACAACTAGCACTTGACAGTCAATGACAGTTGAACTTTGGAGAGTTTAAATTCATTGATTCTGTAACTTGAATAGCTTGGCCATTTTCAAAAATTGTATATCTTGAAAATTGAATTTATTCAGTAAGATGAGTTTGCTACCAAAGGACTCCAAGGAGTTTGGGAGCAAGGACTACTGGAATAGCTTCTTTGCTGGTCGTGGCACTGATCCTTTTGAATGGTAAGTGTGGTGTATCTATACAATAGTGTGTTTATTTTGTTTTATTGTAAAACATGTCATTCCACCTGCTTCTCACTTCATGTTTGGCTATTGAGTAACATTCTAAATATTATAATTTTTTATGCATTTCTTGCTGATTTTCAATGTTCAGTATTCAACTGAGTGCATACTTGAGAATTGTAAAATCTTCTAAATATTTGTAAAATTGAAAAATCTATGAATGATTACATGAATGGTAAATTCTTTAAATCTTTAATAATCTTTTCTCTTTTCAATTGTTCATGCTATGCATTTTATGCACTTTTATGCATTTTCATGCACTTCTAATTCCTTACATATAATAAGTTATTGAAATTATCAATGGATTTAATTTTTTCTCTCCAACTTAATGTTTAAATTTTTATTTGAACAATGATAACTGTTGGGATGTAAACTGGCAAAATGCCAGTGAGCTAAAAGGGCAGCAGTAAGATCAATACAGTATGTATTGGTTTTGGTCACTCTTAGTTTTAGTTTGGTCAAAGAAAAAGTTGGAACAAAAAACTGCTAACCAAGAATATAGTATAAAAATCATAAATAACAAAAGCTTACAATAATGGATAGAAACCCAAAGAACCAAATCACAAAGAACTTGACAATAAAGCAAATCAGGTACATGCACAAAAATAAGTCACAAAATACAAACAAATAGCTCAAAACCAAGGGTTCTAACTAAACATGTTTGTTAATTAAACCAAAGGTACCAATTAAAAGAAATCAAGAACACAAGTTTAACTCACTAAGCCAAGAAATTTAGAACAATGAAAATAAGGCTTCAAAACTTCAGTCCAGAAGTCTGCCTTCAGTCCAGGTCCTGCAATGTGATGATGACATGTTACAGTTTTTACCATATGGTGGTGCAAGACTAGTAAAAGCTGATTATTGCTCCAAGATCAGCTAAAACTGCCTGCTCTACAAGAAAAAAAGAACATGCTACATAGTATTATTAAACCAATATCCTGTCAAAAGTTCTAGTCACAAAGACAGCTACAAAATAAAAGTATTTGTACAAAAATAATACAGAGTAGCTGACATTTGCAAATACACAAATGGAATAGCATAAATTTACAACATCTAAAAAGGTCAAAAAAGACAGACACAAATAGAAGGCAAAAATTTGATGTACATATTATGTGGTAGTTATTCCTTTGGCATTGAGGATGTACATATTTTGCTGTAGTCATTTTTTATATAGAAGAGATAAAGATAGATTGGCAACAGAAGAATAGGTAGCTCACCCACATGATCAGTTCATCTATGATCAAGGTGTTTTCTCAGACTGTATAGACCTACTACAAAAATATTGTGTGAGTGCAAGTATGGTCAGTATGCAGACTTGTCTATCTACAAAACCTGATATTCTGCTATTGTTGACGTTTTATTTGCTCAGCACTTGTGGAAAGGTCTGCCTCTGTCAGTATTGAAAGAAAAAGTTTATTGATTTCAACACAGTTTATAGTTGGGTTTTGAATGCCTTATAACTGCTTATACATGAGGGATGTGAAGAATGTGTGGTTTAAGCTTTCTCTTCTAGGGGAATCACTCTGTGGCTCTGTAAAAATCTGTTTGCAGTAACATAAAGTTCATTCTGTGTGTGTGATGTCAGGCTAGCATTATTTCATTTTTTATGCAAATTTGCTGACACAAATGGTCTTTTGCTTCCGAATTTTTTTTACTTAGCCAGAATTTTAATTGTAATCATACAAGAAATAAAAGTTAAATTATGTTTCAACATACATTTTGGAATTTTGAGCCCTGCAGGTCAAATAAAGTTAGAGCTCCTTTCAGACGATAGTAACACAGCATGCCGCAGTCTTGTCATCAATATCATTTGCTCCAGGCTAAACTTACTACAAGAATCTGATCTGGCTTTATTTATTAATTAGGTGAGTTTGACCTTTTCTACTTTTTATTGCTTTTTTGGGAAAATGGATAAATTGTCTAGGTAGAGAACTGGCTTGAGTGTGTGGAATTTGTAATATAATTTTACACTTTTTAATTGCTTTTGAATGGTAAAATCAGTAAATTTGAACATCTTTACTCACAAATGGCATTTATCTCCTTAGCATAGCAATTACTCCTTTTAAGAAAGCTATCATAGAATCTCAAGGGCTGTAGGATATACCTAATTATTTCATGTTTCTGTAGGAAATATCTTTTGCCAGTTAGTGATTACAGGACATTGTTGATTGCAGTATTGATTTTTGTTGGTGTTTGCACAGAGTGTACATCAGCTCTCCTTGGGCTACTAAGGCCAATGTTGTTCCCTTATACTTTTTTGATAGTTCTAATTTTCATGTTTTTCTAATTGCTAAATCTTATTTTATTTTTTATTTTTATCTACTCTGATATGACTATCCCCTACAAGACCATAGCCAACGACAGAATAACTTACCCACATGATCAGTTCATCTATGACCTAAGTGTAAATATCAGACTGTACTGAGCTAATGCAAAACGTTGTGCAAGTGCAGGTACGGTCAGTATGCAGACCTGTGTGGGCTGCTGCACGCCTACATCAGACCCACAGACCGGCTGCTGGTGGCTGGCTGTGGTAATTCAACCCTCAGCGCTGACCTCTACTCACTGGGATACAAGTTAGTATGCTGACATCTGCCATACGTGTTGCAATTCTTTGGCTAAAGCTTTTGCTGGAGCTTTTGTAATTCTCTATAATTTTGGCTGTTCTAGCTTTCGTTATTTTTGTGACCTTTTGATTTAGGCTGGGCTGGGTTTCCTTTATCTTTTTTTCATAAGGTGTTCCCAGTATTTTCTGGATGTCTAGTTGTTAATTTTAGTGCTTTTTACTTGCAAGCAGGTTTTTGTAAAGGGACCGTTCAGTAGAAGAACTAACTTTTTCCTTTGGAATGAACAATTTTTAATTTGGCACAGTAGTGTAACTCAATGAGAGGAACACATTTTTATCCTGTTTTTTGTCTCAAAAAAACATCTAAATTATACAGTTTTTTGTATTTGTTACTTCATTTTAAAGTTTCACATCATGCATTGTTTTGTGGGGTTGATTATATTGTATGTGTTTCAATGCAAAAAATGTGCAGTGTAGATAAGTTTTTGAAAAAGCCAAGATATATTTTGATACATGAAAAATTAAATTTCTTAATGTTTTTTGTTTATATCTTTGCATGTAACTGTTCAAGTTTCCAAAGAAGAGAAATTTTTTTGGCATTTTGAGTTGAGATTGAAATTTCCTGTTGAATGAACTTACTTATAATTATTGTAAGCCAAAAACTTTGGGAGATGTTGCACACCTCAAAGTCAAATTAACAAATATTCCAGGAGAAACAAATAATTAAAAAAGTATTATTTTTAAGGAGTTTCCATACAATTTATCTGCAAAAAATGCATTGTATATAATATGAAATTAATTTAGAATGAGGCTCACCAAGTGCTGTGACTGCTGTACTGCACGTGAGTTAAAGGAAGACGGTGCGGGGAGTTGGAAGTGGAGTTGTGGACTGAGCGGCTTTGAGTAAGAGAGCCTAAGCTTCCTCTTAATTCATGTACTCATGTGCAGTGCAGCATCTGCCAATGATACATTACTATAATCAATTTTTCATTATAGTAATGTATCAGTTAATGGTAAGTAATAAGTACTGTATGAAAATTATGTATTTTTCTTCTAGGTGTTCAATTGCTACTAAACTGTTACAGATGTTCCTGCACTTCTATTTTAGTACCGAGCATTGTATGGTGAGATCAAAATTGTAACCATCGTTTTTGTGACCAGAAACATCACTAATGTGGACGTCAGCGAAGTGGTAGTGCGCCAGATGCGAGCTCGGTACCAGGACTCCTGCCCCGACATGGTCTGGTGTCACGACGACCTCACGGCATCCTCCTTCTGCAGCGACTCCTTCACCTGCGTCCTCGACAAAGGCACACTCGATGCCATCTTCACAGACGACTCCACGACTGTCGTGGAGATAGTTGACAAATATATGGCGGTACGTTTTTTGTATGTGGAGTGATTACTTCATGGTGGATTGTTAATGGCTCTGCTCAGCCACAGCTAAGCAAACTGTTGTCGTGTGTCTTCTGTTCGTTACTCAGGCTAGCGTGAGTTAGCCCTTCAAGCCCTGGTCTGTTGCTTAAGTCACACATAAATTTCACTTTTACATTTCTTCAACATTACTTTGATGGACCAAAATTCACCTTTCAACATTTGGAAACGAATGTGATGGGTAAAGTGCTGGTTACAGTTAACAGTTGTTTTGCATAAGGACACGCAAACAAAAAACAAATGGTTTGTTTATTGCGAAAAATTTATTGTGGGCATTAAGGGTCAAGTCTTTACCTTTATTTTGAAGACACTCAGCAAAGTGTTGCTGATTCATAAGGAACCTCCCATCTAAAGGTATCTGTATACATACTATGCGAAATGTATAATCAATACCTATACCACCTTGTAAGTTGCAACTTACAATGCATTACTAAACCGAGTCTAAAAAAATTTCTATGGCTTGGATGAATAAATTGTGACCTATATTTCATGCCTTACGGCATGTGGAGATCCTTGATATACGAATTTCGTTGTGTACAGCGTGCATGCAAGTATACAGATAAGGAGTACCTATCATACTGTCTCCACAGGGATATGAGAACATGCCGGCCGAAGTAGTCGTACATGTAACGTTGTATCTTGTCCCACTGTTGCTTCCATCCGGTCCCACGCCGAGCTGTGGGATGTTTCGGTGTCCATAGCCAATTTTAAAATTTTTACTGTTACTGATGGAAACGCTCTTAGAATTTTAGAATTTATCTATATTCACTAACTGAAACCTGCCTTCAATGATCGAAATAATGCACATCATTTATATATAGTCAACAGGCAATTTAGAAACGATTACTTCGTCTTATTTCAATGTATCGTGTTTGTGTAATCTTATTGGGTTGGGTAATATCTGTAATTTTATATAAATTCTTCAGAATATTTTTTGGAATATTACCCCGGAACGTTGACATTCTTACTTTGACAGTCTTTTATCTCTAGTAAATAAACCAGAGAAGTTTTGTTAAGAGTTGTGACCCTGGTTTTGTTATGTTTCATAAGACTACGTTCCAAACCAGTTCAATGACCCATATTTTGTGGAGGAAATAGTCCCCTGTATTTCGAAATTCTTTCTGTCAATGGTAAAAGTTTTAGTATTATGTTTTTGAGCAATTGATTTGTGTTGCTTGCACATGCCAGTTTACATCATTCTCTAAATGTATAGGAATTGTGACCATGGTCTCGGTGTTGTGTCAGAGTTTAAATTTTTAAGTCTTCGAAAGGGTAGTATTAGAGTACCTTTCTTTGTAGTCACCGTCTGTTTGCAGAATAGTTTCGTGATTAGCAGGAAGACATTCTATTGCGTGGCTTATTCCTGCTGGACTGATTTGTGCAATTGGGGTTCTTATCTCTATAAGGATCAGCTTATTTTTTCTACTGAACGAATGATTACCAAAGTCATTTATTTTTTATTCGCTTGTGTGCTTATTCATCAAAGTTTTGAAAGAATAAAGATTTAGGGCTAAACTTTTTTATTTCTGATGTCGATTAAGAGTAGCAGTGGTTCTTATTTGGATTTTCCGAAGATCAGTTTTCCAGTGCCATTTTTTAGTGTAACAAGCAACAAAAACTTGCTCAACTTCTTTTGTCAGTTCAACTGATACTGAACATAAAATGCATTGCAGAAAAAGATGCAGTTTTGAAAGTAAAGCTTTTTTAAGTGTTGACTGTGACTTGTACTGGAGGAAGTGACGTACTGGTGTTGACTGTGACTTGTATTGGAGGAAGTGACATGCTAGTGTTGACTGTGACTTGTATTGGAGGAAGTGACGTGCTAGTGTTGACTGTGACTTGTATTTGAGGACGTGGTGTGCTAATGAATGCTAAATGTTAACTTGCATTACAGGAAGTGCTACGCCTGCTGCGTGTCGGAGGTCGCTACGTATGCGTGTCCCTGCTACAGGAGCACATCCTGCAGCACCTCCTGCAGTGGAGCAGGAAACACGGCTGCATTATGAGAATCTGCAGGTACAGTTCTCTAGTATTTATTTTGACTGTATCAACATAAGTGGAGTTAGAAATCGTCAACGCGCTAGCGAGTTAATAGTTTACTGTTCGCATATTATTCATAAGACACTCCACCTTTTCAGTACCACAGGGACACCTCATTCTCGACACAAAATTTTCCCTATACTACAATATATCAATATTTTTTGAGCAATAGTACTCGCTTGGAACACCAACCAAGCCATTGGTGCATCGGCACTTTATGATGGTGTTAGTTGGGCACAAGCAATCCAATTGACAGGGTTTGATATAACTTGAACCTTTATGTGTTCAAGACTCAAGGGGTTAAAATTGACAACTCTGTGATTGGGATGCCAAAAAATCTTTCCCCGTCATATTGTTGAAAATTGAAAGAAGAACAAAAAGAACATTTGGACTAACACCATTTTCTTCCTTGCAAGACTGAGGGCAGTGTACACTGAAATGAACGGGGAGGTATGGATGTTCTAAAAATACATGAATTTGTTTGGAAATCGGGTGCGAGTAGAGTGCAAAATATGGCAATTTCTACCTTTGGTGTTTCATAAGTCAAAACTAAAGTACATTTTTGTATGTTTTGCTTTGAATTACTTAGTCAAGGTAACATGCACTAAAAAGTTTGTTTTCTGCAGTTATTTTAAGTTGTGTCAATGCATGGAATGTTAGCTGTAACCTTGTTTGTTAGTGCTTTTACTGCGTGAGAATGTTCTCTTCATTCACGCATCCTTGGTGTTCATTTCCAACGACTGTGAGGAAACAAGTCTCACACAGCACAAGGGTTCAGATTTTTAATGTAAATTTGGTGCCAGTATTCTAGTTACGTGAGCGTTCATGCCCACCAGCATGTCACGCTGAGGGAAGTGTGGTGATGCCGGCGGTGTGTCACCGTCATCATGCATGCCAGTTAAAGGAAGTGTGCTGGTAGTGCGTCACTGTCATCATGTACGTCAGTTTAAGAGCTGAGCTTGGTGTCTTGAGTGACCCAGGGTAGATTCAACGGCGCTGGTTTTGAAACTGTTGTTGTCAGACAATAAATGTTGTTCCTTCTCTTTCCATTGTCGTTCCATTCATCCATTGTCGTCGGCTTTGCCGGTATGTCCTTTTAGAAACCTCTTGTTTGAGTGCATTTTCTTATTTGCCTTAATCACTCTTAAACTTTTCACACAAAAGGATGCAGGTGTGTCAGTCTAGGTGCACTCTCTCATTCATTTTTCTAATAATCAGGATTCTAAATAGCGAATTTTAAAACTATGATTGGTGTGTGTGGAGTTCTAGCTACCGTAGACGTCTTGCATATACAGTATTTATATGTTTTCACATCCCATTATGCCTGGCATTTTTACCCTGATTACAGTGGCGTAATTGGTAGTAATGTAATATCTCTTTTCACATTCGTCTACTTGCATCTTCATCATTATCACATTCTGTTATGCCTAGAATTTCTGCCCTGATGTTGCGACGTAGTTTGAGGTGATGCAATATTTTCTGGCACTTCTACCTACCTTTCATGTCTATATTTTATTTATATTATAATATCCTCTTATGCCTGAAAGTGGTACCCTTATTGTAGGGACTTAGTTTGCGGTAATATATCTTCTTCCTTTTCGATCTACCTATATGTATACGAGTTCTATCAACATTATGACAACCTGTTGTGCCTTCATTTTTTGGCCTGATCGTAGTGTTTTTTCAGGTGCATAGAGGCTGAGCAGAGCACCCGCAAGCAAGGCAAGTTCACGCTACCGGTGTTCGTGGTGGTGTGCACCAAACTCAGGCCCATGCCTGGGGTCGTGCCGGTGAGTGCTCGTGCCCTTGCTAACTGCCTCAAAGAAGCGGTGGCTCTTGCGCCTAGTTGTGGCCGAGTTACAGTTGCACAAAATCACGCGTGATTTACAGTATCGAAAAAGATGAAAATAAAACTAGCACGATTGTTGAAATTAACGACTGCTCTTGTACACGTCTAAACCTTTATCGTAGTAGCGAAGCATGGCGATGGCTTACATTTCTGGACGTCTATCGTGACATTAAAAAAAAACTTGTGGATTAGCACTTAGGAAAAATAGGAATTTTATTGAGACTTAGAATTGCTTCTTGTGATGCTTGGTAAGCTGAAGGTACTGATGTCTTATTCGGAATTGATTTTTTGTAATAGCAATATCATGGTATTCTTCTGTGTTCTTCACTCTTCCAGATAAAAACATTCTTGTTCTGCGTGAAGTGTATTAGCCCATTGTATTTCTTACTTTAGCAGATGAATTTTCAATACTTCGATCTTTCTTGCTTCATGGAGCGCAGATAATTTGGTGAATAACTTGTGTTAATATTTTGCCGGTGCACGTCTATACTCGTAATTATTCAACTAATTCAAATAATTTCCTTTCTTAGTTCATGTAAGTTTGGAAAGCCGTATATTCAGTCCGTACACACACGCACCGCTAATCTGAAGCGAGTGTAGAATTAGTGCCTCATTTGTGAGCTATTTCTATGACCAGCTGTGAATTACTAGGGCTTCACGCGTCCGGTGGGTGCACGAGTCCCCCGAAAGTTTTCAGGTCCCCTGACCAAATTTGAATAGGGTAATCAGCAAGTTTGAAGGAAAATTTATTGTATTAATGTAGAACGGCACCGCTACCTTTTGGTGCTGTGGTTCTGTCTTATTCGCTGGGCGTCGGTGTGGTGGGTGTGCAGGTGCTGGAGAGCTGCCTGGTGGGGGGTGGCAGCAGGCAGCCCGAGCGCGTGTCCCCTGACACCCTGGAGGAGCAAGTCAAGTCCTTGCAGCAGTACAGCGCCGTCACCCACTCCCTTCTGACCAAGGTTACTCTCTATCTCCTCCTCTTCCTCTCTACATCTCTCCTTTTCCTCTCGTGTGTACACCTCTCACTTAAACTAACTTACACTGTA
>VOMN01048491.1:0-17168 GCA_014899125.1 Orchestia grillus | reverse complement strand
CCCCTCCCACACAGGTGACCACTACGCCGCAGTACCACCGTTGCGGCTGCAGTAACTCCCTGACTTCCAGGCAGGGCGTCCCCATGAAAGCGTTTTTTCGACTCGTTTATTTTTGCTCCAGGTGTGACTACCGTATGTTACTGGACGATGATTCTAATATTTTTTTCAATTCACGTCATTGCACTCGTATATTTGACTTTCGTCAGTTAGAGGGTGAGAACATATGTTTTTTGAAACCTTTACTTTGTATGGAGTTTACATTTTAAGACGTTTGCCAGCTGGCAATCTCAACAGACAGGCTCTGCCTACTATACGTAAAGAAACTTGCCCTGTAGGTCACAGGAGAAACTGCATGCGAAAGCTGTGAAAGGAAGGATTTTTCGTCCTCTCGCTTTTGTGGAGTGTCGCCAGTTACAAATCGTAGACCGACACATTTCTACAACCCGAGGCTCATCAAAAACTTGCCACCAGATACCTGAGCAAGTGTACTGGCACCCACGACGCTGACTCGAGGCTGTGAGTAGATTACTCGAGGTTTACTCGAGAGTAGATAAGCTTGTCGTCCCAGCACAGGTAACAATATGGAAGAGAAACAATTGAGTCATTCTATAACTTTACTACAATAAAACTGCGTACAATGGGTACAGCAATATCAGGCATTGGTTTCCTTATTAGTATATCGTACAAATATAATTATAAACTTAGCAGTCGACTAAAACATCGCTCGTGGTAAGCTTAATACTATCGGTCCATCTATCATTAGTTGGCGGAATAAGAATGTTTAGTAACTACAAAGAGCGTTTAGAACAACGGAAGAAAAGATAACATACAAAATTGAATCCCGACACACTTTATTCTTTTCATGTACAACTTATTTCTCTCAAATTAGCCTACTTTCATATAAAAATGATTTTACTTCTCAATACGAAGTGCTGTTTATCCATGCAGCGCCATGTAACATCAATACTCATATTAATCAATGGTGCACTGCGTTACTCCCTATATATTTCTCTTTCTTCCAGATTTACTTTGATCTGTCGTACGCAAGCCATTTGTTGAACAGCACCAAGTCTAGACATACAAATTGAAGCGCAAGAACATAGTGGGATATAGGACACTATGCAGACCTCATCACACAGCTACGTGAATGTACAGAAAATATTTTGCGCGAAAAAGAGCCTAGAAACAGACCCAATCTCTTTCTAAACCAGTGGTTCCCAACCTTTCTTCACCCCTGCACCCCTAAAACAACCTTCCTGTATCCTCGCACACAAATTTATGGTTACTTCAGGATAAAATAGGTCCATTTACGCTAAATTAAATCAAGAAAAAAAAAAACCTATACTTCATCATTAGAATATTTTATACACTTCTCGCACCCGCCCGCGATGCCGTCTTACACCCCTGGTTGGGAAACCCTGGTCAAGAGTGAGACATCACCCGTTCGCTCTCATAAACGACAGGTCAAAACCGCAGCAATTCGTTCGTTAGAACACCACTACGAATGGGCACATCTTCTCGCACTGTTCGGCAATGTGAACAACTTTATCAACAAGTCATTAGATGCTGCGGTAATGTCCATCCGAAATATTCATCCAGCTGCCATAAGGATTCGTTTTCGTCGTGACGGTGATGCTAGATCACTCGGTTGTAGGGTTGAATGCATATGGCGGTGTTAAGATATCTACTATAATGATCCTGTACATACAAAGTAGTTCTTCGATGACACCTTCAATACTCAAAAGTCAATTTATACAGAAAATAAAATAGGACCTTGTTTCAGTCCATTCGTTTTCTGTATTTTACAGAACACGAGAGACCTAATCGAACGTAGGCTGCTAACATGATACGGGTGGAGATCACACAGCTTACGTTCGAATGAAATATCTATCATGGAACAGGCGTTAGGGTAGTGGTTATGGTACATACAATGGGCTCCATAGCACCATGCTTCACGTGTGGAGTAGTACTTTTGAACTTTACGTTTCTTATAAAAATGAAGGAAAAACAACTCGACACTCGCCTAGTGCTTGCTTTCGGATTAGGGACGCTGTATGTACAGAAGCCGACTGCTGATAGAGAATACGACAGTGCATAGAAGTAACGTTTGATCATTTGCTAGAGGGACAGAGAAAGTAAGAATGACTGTAAGGCATGCAGTAAGAATCTACATACGATCATGTGGAATGTCCGAGGAATGAATGTGAGGTTGAGTCGAGAGATGGGAGACAACAAGAGTGTGAGGTTGAGTCGACTGATAGAACACGTAATTTTATTCGTACGAAATCGTGTATCGCTGTAAATGAGTATAGAAAAAGTAAGTGGTCATGAATAAGGAATGCCAGGTATGAGGTATGAAGAGCTTTTAACTTACGGCAGGTCATCAGCGTAAAAAGATGGTAAATTGACACACAAAGGACCTTAGAGAATGACTGTTCAAACTGTTACTTACACACTCGAATCGAGAATAGCAGAACTAAAAATAAGAACAAAAGTAGAAATAAAATAATAACGGGGTAGCACAGAAAAAAGTTAGAAATGAGTATAAATGCATTGATTTTAATAAAGTGATGAGATTAAGACACGAAAAAGCCAGTTAAGTAAATATCGAACTGGTTAGTGTAAACAGTGAACATTGAATGAATATATATGACAGGCAAACATATTAAATACTTTAAACATGAACATAATTAAAGTGAACGTTCAGCGCAAATCAATAAGTGCCTTATTTAAATAAAATCATACAAACTATAAGTACGAGAATAGCAAGGAGACAGGCGAGTCTGTCAACATTAGCAAAATTTGCTGTAAACAATGACCGGAGGACGTACGTGGGCCGTGAAAGCTTTGACGATGCCGCGAAGCAGATCGGTCGTGCCGCTGACCTTCTCGAAAGTTATAGGTGCATGAGGTAGACCAGCACTGAACGTAGGAGAGTTGCAAGGTCTCGTAGACCGAGTCATAAGGTAGAACTCGGCACTACAAGCCAAGGCTTCAGTAGGCAGACGTGTCCACGAGGCGCCTCCAAGCAACGCTACCCACCGACACGGGAGGACGCAGCAACAGGCGTGCTATTCTTACGAGGGAGGACAGTCAGGTCGAAGAAAGATCTATAGTAGGGAAGAAGGAGTATACGAAAACATGCTCTTATAATCTATACTGGAGTTACGCAGTGTTACGTGTTACCTAATTGTGATAATTATGACCATTATGAGGCTTGCAAGTGGACAGCGCAGCGGCCACACTGTAAATGATCATGGAAGGTTTGCACCGCTTTAGGTTTCATTAAAAGCGCCTCTGCCCGACGGTATGAGGAGCAGTAGTAACTAATAAGGCAGATTTTCTAGGGCTGCTGTGGCTGGGGAAATGTCTTCCTTGGAGGTCAGTCTATCGTTTACATCACCACAGAAATAATTTAGTTCATAAGGATATGCATGTAACAAAATATATAACACATATCAGAAGTACTAGTAAGTCATTAGTAACTGGCTCGTCAAAATCTTTTATCTCATAACAAAAACCGAAATTTCGGTACAAAGTTCAATGGATGACGTCGAAGACAAATCGCTCAAGAGTTCAGGCGGTGGTCTGTGCCCAGGAGCGCGTGCGTCGAAAATTCGAGCTTTGATCGTTTGATTGCTGAGCACATTGAGTAGTTGTTCAAATTTGATCGAATCTTTTCGATTGTACGCTTGCGTCAAACTAAAACTATTATGAAATGTCAATGTATTGCTTGGCTGATGTTCCAAGACAGTCCCGATAGTCCTCTAGTTCAAACACTCGAAGTAGTAATATAGCACAGAGAAAATTAGGGACGACAGAAGGTGTGCCTGGAGTACACAAAGACTTGAAATATCTACTCTAACGAAAACTCCAGAAGCGGAAGGGTGAGAGCAGTCCTCGTCCTCACATTACGTTAAAAACCACACCTATACTGTGACGGTGGAACTGAACCGAAGGTATTCGAAGTTCATGCGTGCACACGCACACCAAAACATAGCACCGTCGTTACACTGAGACGGTGAAATATTCTTCTTATACAATATGTACGTATACACACAGAAACAGGTCTTGTGCGAACACTTTGTGCATGGGATTATAGAAGTGGGAAATTGGTTGCTCTGCGTGCTCACGGGACGAGCATTGCACTAACGGCCAGCAAGGATACAATGTACAGTCGACGCTCGCATCAACGGACTAAGACGGGCAGGAACGCTCGCAGCAACGGACTAAAACGGGCAAAAACGCTCGCATCAACGGACTAAGACGAGGGGAGAAACGCTGGCATTAACGGTCTAATTCGGGGAAGAAGTGGTCCAATATACTAGATCTATAGACGTCATTGTACTATGGTTTAAGAAATGTTGTGCTCCCACCTGCCCTAAAGAGAGACCTAACAGTAATATTTGGAACCGCACTCTGAGATCGACCAAGTCGGGCATTTTTAAACTACAATTGTTCTGAAAAGTCTGTTGTTGAGAGCGAGGTCAACAGTACAATGAAATTCGCGATACAAATAGGAAAGTAGGAGTACAATGATACAGAAAATTAAAGGTTTGAACTAGTTAAAAACATCCATTAGAGATGAGTATCCACAGTTTGTACTCAATGCATACAGACTTCAATAAGAACGACATTAGTTGAAATTATATTTTGTTGTATTTGGGAATCACCATCGGTAGTGCACCGGATATCGCAAGCCCTTACAATATACAAATAGAGTTGAACCTGTCAGTGACGGACTCATTAGAGAGGGATAAATCATCATTTGGCGTTAATGTTTCACACGCGAATACTCCGCACTTTTGTACTTGATATTTTTGCCCGGGGAATATGTATAAGGACTAGCAGATTTGTCCCGTTGCATCAGACATTCGTTGACGCGAGGTGTCTGTAGATGAGAGGTTCAACTCTCGTTAAAAAAAAGAGCTTTAACAACCTGAAGGTGGATTAAATGAATATCCGATAACAGCGCACGAAATTGTAACTCGATCACCCTCGGTTCTTCGCGCGCTTGAAACTGCACGCGAAGTTGACTACAAGTCGTCAAAATATGCGCATTTATTCAGATTTCATATCCAGATTATTCCTTAAAATTCGTTTTGCAGGAACTGACGAGAAAGCAATCACTGCCCCTCACACGAGAGCTTCGTTCACAAGGGTGGCATGTCACACAAAAAAAAATTAAAATGAGCTCTCGAATTAAAAAAAATCAGAAAGCCATTATTGAGGAAGTTTCTACAAGCTAACATGAAAATATACATGTACTCGTACGAGTGCACATCGGAGAATACACTTGAAATTAATACAAAAAATGCAAAGCGAATCAGGAAGATAACTAGAGAATCAAACTTATTACTGTCTAGCGTTATAAACACACGAGAGAACATCAAAGCAGCAAGAGAAAAACACGTTCACACGACTCGCATGTCGTAGGCCACACCTTAATTAAACAAAACAAGCACTCCTAATCACCTCAAAAGCAAAATATATGCGTACTATCTCAGAAACTAAACATGTATTCCGTAACTACTATCTCAGAAACTAAACATGTATTCCGTAACTACTATCTGAGAAACTAAACATGTATTACGTAACTACTATCTGAGAAACTAAACATGTATTCCGTAACTACTTTAGATGGCTACTGGATCCCACACATCTCGATGTGAACCGAGTTCAACACACCTGCCATCTGAAACAAATGTTGCCGAAACGAACATATAACACAAGGTGAAATAATTTTACTTTTGTCTTGTTCCTTTGTTGTTATCATAATTCCTTGTTTTTTTGTAGCCAAAGTAATTGAAAACAAAATAACTTCAATACAATTACTTTGAAAGTGCGGTCAGGTCAACGAATTTGTAGCATTGCCTCATTGTAACATCATGCTAGAAATGAGTACAATGCAAGTACAATACAAAAGTAAAGTTTCGTAGAAATAACACTTAATTGCCAGGAACTAAAATCATGTTATATAATGACATCCGTGCCTGGCAAATTCTCTGTACAATTTGGAAGTGTCAAAACGACATTTGATGCCAAAGAACTGATTGACCCAGAAAGAGCGACCGAGCAAATCCGGTCAAGGAACAAATCGAAGGAAGTAAGCGCCAAATGAGAGAGGTGCACTTTTTGAGACACTTCTTTTCACAAAAATCGTAACTTACACAGTTGCAACTTATACGCTTCACAACTTACACGCTTGTAAGGAGATAGCAGATAAACTGTTGCATGCATCAATACCAAATGAGCTGCATGTATTCATATTTGTCATTTTACGACATGATGCATGACATGCTCACGTGTCAGTCATTTTACGACATGATGCATGTCAAGCTCACGTGTCAGTCATTTTACGACATGGTGCATGTCATGCTGACGGGTTTCTGTCATTTTATGACCTGATTCATGTCACGCTCACGTGTCTGTCATTTCACTAAACATGACACGCTGAACGAGTCAGCAGCTGACATGGCAAAATACGTCACAACATTGAATGAAAAAAATCACGAAACTTTATAGTCAAAAAATAAAAATAAAACACGTACAATAGCGATAATTTTAAACAAAATTTGTTTCACGCTCTCTAGTCATACCCACTGCACAGTCACATTTAACATTAAAATTAAATTTCAGTTCAACATAAAAAAAGGCTTAAAATTATAAAATCACTTTTGAAGTCAGTAGCTAATTACAAAAGCTTCAAATCCTACGCCATAAGAGCACGAGTTCAACATCTAGAAGGAATTGAGAAAGATGAGGAAAACGTCCGTTTGTGAACATTTACGACATTGTCCAAGTTTCAATGTTCACCAAACAGCTCCACCATCGTCCCAAACTTATGACACTAAAGAACTTTACTCCAATCCGCTAAAGAACATATTGGGCATAAAAAGCATTTTGTTTACCGAGAGGCAGCAGGTGCAGTGGGGAGGGGGTGAGTTTCATCTTCCTTTCTCAAAGGAAGCACTCTGTGACCACGAGAAAATCAGCTTAGCGCACAGCTGGGATCGAACACGAGACTTATTCTGCAGAAGACAAGCGCGCTGTACACTGCGCCACGCTCACATGTGTATTGGCAATCGCAACAACCGTTTCATGAGGGCCTTAGACGACTGGCATCGGTGTGACGTCAGGCACCATCACACACAGGACAACCACCTTTAATCTGCTCGCAGCAGAGGCAGGCCTCAGCTGGCACGCCGCAAGCTCGGCTAAAATCACGCTGGCAAACTTACCGAGATCAGACCCGAACAAATGCACTAAGAGAGTGAAATAATTTCACGATAAATTCAAATTCAATAATGTTCTCAAGCGTTAATGTTACGTAGTTGAAAGGGGAACTTGACACCTTTAAAAGGCCCAGTTTTCCCTACTGCTCCAAATCTCTGGAGCTTCTACAGCGAGGGAAAGATTTTTTTAGAGGTACGAATGCATAGAGGTAGAGGAAAATAGTACAGCGGGCGCTATGGTATTTTAAAGATGGAATCTGTACGCGAAATATCATAGGAAAATGTGGCAAAGCCCCTAATTTTTTTCTGATTTACCAAGCCCGTAATTTGGACAGAAACTTAGAAAGATTTTCATGCGAAATAAATAGACTAGATAAAATTGACCCCAACACCTACATTAAAATAGATCGTATTTAATTGAGCGACAAAAATTTCCGAGCGAACAAAAGGTCTTCGAGTTTACAATCGAAGATACATAAAAAAATTATTGCAGTTCGAACGAAAGAAGTGAAAGGCGGCTGCCTGATGCAGCTACAGTAGAATTATTAGGCACCAATTGGGAGTGGCAGTGCTTATCTTTATTGCTTTTAATGCGCTACTGTACAATTATTATACGCTGTAATATGGAACATGAGTTAAGAATGCGTGATTACGGGATTAGGACACCGAAGTCCAAAATTACAGACGCTCGAGGAAGTCTACGTGAAATGAAATCAATAACGCTGGGTAGCGGCAAACCTCACACTTCTGCATTTGCATTTCCAATTGAAATAGGTATATCTGAAACGACGAGTTGCACCAAGTCTGCAGTCTGCACACGTCAGTACAACTGGCACCAAGTCTGTACACGTTAGTACAACCGGCACCAAGTCTGTCCACGTCAGTACAACCGGCACCAAGTCTGTACACGTCAGTACAACCGGCACCAAGTCTGTACACATCTGCACAACACACACGTGACTTGACACATCAGTTCTTGCCCCCAACCTGACCACTAAACAACTGTACCTATACCTGATCATTTTATAGAAGAGAACGTACGAGGTCATGCTTGCATCAAGATGGAATGCAAACGTTTTTTAACTATGCCGAGATCGATGACTAAGGATGGGCGATCTTTCTGTCAAACAATTTACCTTCATATGAATAAGGTCAATTCGGAGAATTATGTTGCTCTTATCAAGCATATCACATACAAATATGTTTTAATTTGAGGCTGCTTTACGCGAACGAAATAAGAAATAATTCATTTTTGTTGCTGTTTCCAAACCAATAGTTTACTTTGTAATTGATGTATTGCACAAGTAATGTGAAGGTATCTCTCAACCCACAGAATACCTCTCAGCATTGTGTACCCTCACCGGCACACACCCCAACATGGCGTACCCTCACCGCCACACACCCCAACATGCTCGTGAACTCATACAATAAATGACCTTGGATATAATTATTTTAAGTAAGTTAAATCATTCATGATCCTCTTGTTAGTTATTATTTATAGCCAATTTGTACAAAAAATTAAAATGTGCATGATCCTGCCGCTACGAAGTGACGAAGCCCCGGCAGCAAGCGTGGACAACAGGAGTTGTTAAAGCTGGCTACTTCTTTCCGTAGACTTACGGCTACTTTTCCCCTGAATGAAACTAACTCAAAGCGAAACAAGTTTCCATTGCAATTATCACACCAAAGTGAACAATTATTGCTTCAATTAGGCGGGCCCAATTAGTTTACTTAGAGCCAACTTGTGAGCGAAATATTAGGGCAAATTACTTTCATTTACACCAGTTATTGGGCAAAATATTTCTTTTTCGTAAAACTTGTCAGGCGAATTAACGAGGAAAACCGTTGTTCTATCATGATTAATCACGCTGCACAAAATTTCATCACATACCTCTATTAATTTTGATTTGTTAAAGTACATGAAACTCGGTAAGCATTCAGTTCCAACAAAAACAGAAGAGCGTAGAATCCCTTCTGGCAGTCTACCACGCCAGCAACAAAAAAGACCACATTCAGAGAAGACGAACAATTCAAACGAACAAAAAGAGAAAGGAAACAATAACCTCCGCACAGCAGGTGGCACCTGCTCACGGGAGAGGCAGAACGGTACCGACATTCAATCAGACCACAAATCCAAACCCGGGACTGTCTCCTGTAACTGAGGCAGGCAGACCATGAAGCTGTGGTCACCGGCGAGGAGCGTTAGTTGCTCAGCCTCTACTGACGAGGTCAGACACGGCCAACGCAGCCCAGGAATCCTACATACCTCAGGAGACGAGCTGCAAAATGCTCGCTCTGGTGCGCCCCATTCACCCAAAAGCAGCTACACAAGAAGGCGAGAGCATAACGATACGACGTGTTTGACACGTGAAAATAAATCTCATTTGTCCAGTTCCCTTTAAATTTTACCCTGAAAAAGAAATATTTTGGATGCGAACCGTGGAATAACAAAAGCGTGCGTCGAAACCAGCAGGATTTATGTACAATTTCCTCCAGGTGGTGCGGCTGTGACGCAAGCACGGCAACCAGCATGGTCATCCATCTCTACGATTTACTTTGATCTTAATTACGCGAGGGGAAAACGGATTGCACGATGGAGAAATATTCCGGTGGAGGCGATGGCGACGTCACTGGATTCAGAACAGAAAATAACACCAGCCGTCCACTCCATGCGTCGCGACGTCATTGAATTCGGAACAGAAAATAATACCAACCGTCCAGTCCATGCGTCGCGACGTCATTGGATTCGGAACAGAAAATAACACCAACCGTCCACTCCATGCGTCGCGACGTCATTGGATTCGGAACAGAAAATAATACCAACCGTCCACTCCATGCGTCGCGACGTCATTGAATTCGCAACAGAAAATAACACCAACCGTCCACTCCATACGTAAACAATGCGACAAGAATTCTGTTCCTCTGAACATTTAGCTTTTTTTTTTGAACTTACAACTCGGGGAAATGAACGTGCACTTTCCCACGAAAAGTCCGACAGCTACAACGGAATCTCGTCTTACGAACACCAGCTTCGGGTGGAGAATTGGCTCAATCCTTACTTAAGTGGAAAAGAATTTTATGAGAAACAGTGTTTGTGTGGTAAATTTTTGAAGGGGTATTCCCAAGTCGGGGTTCCAGTACATAACAGTTACAGGCCCAGTTACTGTAATTAGATGTATCAAGGAGCAGCAGGTTCCAGTACATAACAGTTAAAGCCCCAGTTACTGCAGTTAAGAGACGTACGGAGTAGCTGCAGGTACTCGCACAGTAAACACTAGAGTTACACCAGGACTGCACCACCACAGACGATCGAGGTGACCAGACCGACACAGTGTCGCGTGGGTCCCCGACACTGCGCCACACCTACGTGAAAACTCTCATCCAAGTTCGCTCACCAGGACTGATGTCCTGGGAGACCGGGCTCCATGACAACCCCTAGGGGAGGTAAAATGTTTCATTTCTTAAAGATGCAGGGACCGACACAACCAGAACGCTAACCGCGCCTCAAAGTTGAGTGTCAATTTAAAGCTACTTGTTCCATGGAGAGTTTGTTCCGAGTCCCATCGTCCATATAAGCACCTCTAAGCTGTAAGTACAGCAATACTCGTTTAACTCGTGCAAACTACTACACACGCCATAAACGTTGCTTAATTAACACACTCTCAGCTGCTCGTACCCATTTCATACACAACCATTACACATTTATTCATAAAATAAGAGCGCTCAAGTCACAGACCGTGGCAAAAACAGCACACAGTATAATGAACAAAGCCGCTCGGAGTTCCAGTGGAGGAAATTCTGAGGTGCAGAAAAGCAGCCACAGGTCTAATGCTGAGCTGAGAACAAAGGTTTTCTCACGCCGCTCACCATCTCACCATGGTGGGTTGGGCTCACCATTTGAGGGTTACGCTATCTCAAGACATTCATGCATTTCTGGGGAGGTAAAACGTTGTAATTAATAAGACGGTTCACGCTGATCTGAGTGGACCAGGAAAGTTTCGCAGAAAAAAGAAGTGAATAGGACTTTTGTCCGGATAAAAAAATAGAATAAGCACATGTGCCTAGGAAATAATACCATCGAACTCAAAATTCCACAAAATATGGGCCTCGCATGCAACAGACATATGAATATTCACGGCGGCACTCCAGTGTGGCCAGGGCATAGAGGCCTAAACATTTTCAAGATATTCAAAATTCCGAGCTTGCATACCCAGCTAAAATCCTGGCGCACTAGAACCGAGTCTTCCTCAAGTTTGCTGTGAGTTAAAATACACCGCCCAGCTACTCGTCAGTTAACAACATCTCAAATTTAGTCGCATCCATCAAAGGTTGATAATTAATAAGCTAGACCTCGAGTTTAGGTACAATATAAAAAGCTAAGGAAATTTCAATTTTAGTATAGATAGACTTATGAAAGATGAGCAAATTGAGAAGATTATACATATATGCAGCACTAAGAACGATGTTAAACAATATGTACAATACAGTTTAGTGAAACATGCTTTCGTGCGTTGAAATATGGCCACGTTATTCCAGGAGATTTAATCGGTACACATGCCTGATAATTATACACCATTAATTTGAATGGACAATCACGCATGCACGCATGATAAGTACACTAAAGTTATACAACAAAACCTAAAACCACGACTCGTTAATAAAAGTATAACGCGTGTGAGAAAATCTCAGTCTGACTGCCATGTATTGAGTGGATGTATTTCGAGCGAGTGGGTCGAAATCAGTCAATAAACCGTGACGGATGAGGAGGTTTAGGTCGGTGACGCGGTGTCTCACGATATGACGCACATGCCGAGGGGGAAACTCCAAGCCTTCTCTAATTTTGTTCGCTAAAATAAAGCAGGGTGACTCTGTATATAGATCGCGTGAAGATTGAATGTTATTCGTGCCTCCACCAGGCCATTTGACGCAGGGGTTCATTATTGCAGAGGCGTGAGAGAGGCAAGTCAGATGTCTCAAGAGACTGCAAATACGGATTGTAGAGAGGCAATGTGGTGCTAGATTTTCTTTCGAGGTCGCTGTAAGCGGCATCCAGCGGTGCTAGCAAGCACTTCATGCTATGATGTTGAAGAATAAAAAAGGCATTTAAATGAAGAATTAGGTGTACATTGAACGACAGGCCGGTTTCCACAACAAATATTAGCAGAGAAAAAAAGAGAGCACAGACCTATCTCTTCAAATTACAGATGAGGAAATGACAACTGAACTGTAGATCAAGAACCGCTCAGGAGGCACTCCCAAGGAAGGTAATATTTCGTCACTACGCTAGCTACGCGCTTCATTTCCAGTTGTCACGAGAAATCATTGCTCCACTCTAAGAGCACATGGACGTCGACATTTTGAAGATTTTACGAAATTTTAGCCTTACATAAACTAGCTAACACAAGCAAGACACATCGCCTCTACGAGCTCGAAGGCACTGGGTGCCGTGCAACAAACTGCACACAGCCACTGGGTGCCGTGCAACAAACTGCACACAGGCACCGTGTAACACACACGACCCAAATTAGGACCAATGAGAACAAGCCATGCGCCAGATACAACGCGTGGCGTCCGGAGAGTTCGGCTCCGGCGCCGAGTGTGTGAGGCACCAGCCACCTATGGCAGACCAAACCGATCATTTCACTCCTGCATGGCCTCAAACAGTCCCTCAGTGACACCCCCGGAGGACCTCGTAAGATTATTAAACCTCGTAAACCCTCAAAAAATGTTGTTTTGACTTGCTATTCCTAGGCAAGCATCCACAAGCCGTCAAAACGGCGGGTAAATCTCATGGGAAATATTGCAATTTTCTGTATCACTGACACGGACTGCCGTCTCTGACAGTCTCGCTGATTAGGAACTGAGAATCCAGACTGGTGAATTTTCTCGAATCATGTGCCTTGAGTGTCAGTCAATGGTTGCACGCAAAATCAGGAAACCGACAAATATATGAACTAGGTGTATTGTTGCCCGCGTAGTGAAGATCATTTCCTAAATTTTACCTACCACCCCCACCTCAGGCATCTCCACAGTGGAGCTCATTAAAGAGGCAATCATTTCAAAAGTTTTCCAGTTGCACACCAGTTACACCTGCAGCACACCAGTTACACCAGCTGCACACCAGTCACTCCAGTTGCACACCAGTTATACCAGTTGGACACCAGTTACACCAGCTGCACACCAGTTACACCAGCTGCACTCCAGCTTTACGCCACTTACATTAGCTGCACACCAGTTACTCCATTTACACCAGCTGCACACCAGTTATACCAGCTGTACACCAGCTACACACCAGTTATACCAGCTGTACACCAGCTACACACCAGTTACACCAGCTGCACACCACTCACACCTGCTGTACACCAGCAAGGGACAGTACCAGGCATCTTCTGGTGGCTGTAGCTGCCTGAGCCAGACTAGACCTGCATTATGATTCTGAAATAGTGCCATGAATCTAACTAGAGCTCCCGTGAGAGGATCTAGGGAATCCTTTTTTTTCCTAACCGAGGAGCGCCGAGTCCTCGGCATGCACTGGAGGCCACAGGGTGCATGATCTCCCCTCAACTTGTTCTTTAACTTTACTATACCAACTCATCATCGGTGAATGCTGTACTCCTGTGTACAGTGTACGCAAAGAATATTTTTCGTAAGAGAAATTTTTTTTCTTTATCAACTTTGAACGTAATTCGTAACACCCGCGCATGTGATGCTGCGTCGGTGGTGTGCTTCGACAAGTGCTGCAGAGGACAGACATCACACGGTAGAGACGCAAGTGTAGGAGTACTTTAATGTCTGCGGCTGCACGCACGCTCGGTACAACTACAGAGGAACCTGTTGTACCTCGGACCTTGTGTTGACATCAGCCCTCGATGCAGGTTCTTCAGGAAACCATTACTGGCAGCTGGCACCAAGGGCAAGCTAAACCATCACCGGCAGCTGGCACCAAGGGCAAGCTAAACCATTACCGGCAGCTGGCACCAAGGGCAAGCTAAACCATTACTGGTAGCTGGCACCAAGAGCAAGCTAAACCATTACCGGCAGCTGGCACCAAGGGCAAGCTAAACCATTACCGGCTACAGGGATTCTCCATCCATTGCCATGAGACAGGAGCTAGTTCTTCGTAAAAAGCGAAATGCAGCCTTATCGCCAAAATGATTAGGTCGGCAAAGGGATAACGGTCACAGTTTCCTACGTAAAAGCACTACTGGAAATGAAGATCACTGCAGCAGTTCCAAGAGAAGATTGGTTTTATTGTAACAATTACTGCAGGAGCCATAACGGAGAAACGTTTAATTTTCGTGCACATTTCCGGAGCACATACAGCTAAATATAACAGAAGGAGGTCTAAATTTCCAAGAACATATGCCAAGTACTGTTACAAAAGATAAATGCATAAATTCTCAAGAACATATGTATGCCAAGTATTGTTACAACAGATAAAAGTTCAAATTCTAAAGAACGTTGGCCAAGTACACCTACGTATATCAAAGAAAGGCTTTAAGCCACGGTAATTAAAGTCTTACAGAAGGAAATGCTAGTAAATGTGAAATAAGTTCTTCTTCTGGCGTCAGCCCACACAAAACTCACTTCGCCAAAAGAACGGTAGCTATGATACCCGAACTAAAAAATTAAAAATACTTTTTCAGCTGGTAATATCACCACAGGATTCGTACCGTGTTTAGTGATGACAATATTCTTGAGTGCCCCAAACGACTCCATCACGGCTCGAGTGGGGTCGAATCTATCTCTTATAATAAATACTTAAACTCAGACCATCTTGCATGCTTGTTGCTTGTAAACGTGCACACTCTTCTGTAATAACGTAGGGCAGAAATTCAAAACTTCTCTCAAAGTAATTAAGTAAAGGTTTTTCCATCATATTATTGCTACGGTTCATTGGGACTAAAGTGAATAAATTTTCTTTGGCTTTGGATATTTGTTAGGAAATAAAGAAGAAACATTAGAAGCTCAAATGGAACATTAAAATAATGACCGACCCCACGGTATTGTGGTCTGGCGATATATGTTTCTCAACTGAAGGACATAAAATATCACTTCCAGTTGGCGCGTCTCTACCAGGAGATAAAATGAAAGTAAGGCGGTCGATAGCTCACACAACGACTGAGTAGCAGTAGGAGTATTAGAGGGGGTATAGATTGCAGCGCATCAGACTCGGACTATGGTGCACCCAAAGAGAAGGTGTCGGACACAGAACCCCTTGTGCATAGAAACAGCAAGAAAGAAAAGGAAGAGTAGTAGTAGCGATAACATAGTTTGCTAGTGTGGTGGGACTAAATCGAGACGGAGAGAAAGCTGTTGGTGATAGTGGCATTCGCGGTGGAGGTAGGCACAAAATTTGGGTCACTGGCGCTTCAAAAGAATGCGCCAAACGTCTCGCCATATAAATAAGTCTCAGTAAATCACTCGTACAGTCCCGATGATCTGACCGGTTCAATACGCGCATTAGCGAGCCAAATATTTTGCGGCATTCCACAGATCTGCACCATTTTCTACAGACAATCACGGTTGTTTCTAACCAATAAAAGAGAGACAAACATAGGTGTAGGGCAAAGCTACGGGGTAGATCCAGCATAAGTTGCACGTTGGTCTTCGTGGGTGGGTCACAGTTCACACAGGACGGCGGCACCATTTAGGAAGCGGAGAAGTGGATCCATTCAGTCTCCGCAAGCATGAGCCGCATGATATCCTCATGTGGCAGATTACGTGAACTGGGGAAGTACGAGAGGCGGGGACCGTCCAGTAGAGGACACTCTGCCAGGATATGTTGGACTATTAATGGGGCGAGGCAGTCTGGGCAGGCAGGCGCATCGTCAGCTTCCCTGAGGTAACGGTGCGATAGTCGAGTGTGCCCGCCGGCACAGGGCTATTTCCTGTGCTCTCTCTGGTTAGTCTGCTGATGGCCACGGTCTGGTCGAGCCTTTAATTACCCGTAGTTTGTTGGGCGCAGCTTGGTTAAGCCACTCGTTATGCCATACGGAGTAAACATTTTTCCGGATTGGAGAGTAGTAATTTTAACAAGAGAGGAGATGGAATGCAACAAGCGGGAGAGAGGCTCCTGCACGGGCTGCAGCATCTGCAGTCTCATTGGCAGCAATGCTACAATGGCTGAGCACCCAGCATAGTTTGACAGACTTGTTCCGGGAAGACATTTGTATGAGGCACTTTAGTATTTCAATAACCTACGAGTGGTGCGAGTTGAAGGTATTTAGCGCTTGCAGTGCGCTCAATGAGTCATTAACCATTGTGATGCGCTGCTCGGAAAGGCGCCACACGAGCTAGAGGGCTACCATTATGGCAAACAGTTCTGCAGTGAAGACTGATGTGGAGCTGGGCAGGGACTTTGGTATTGTTTCCGTGTTTCGTCACCGTATTGTCAGTCTTGGATCCATCTGTGAAGACATGGTAACTCTGCTGATGACTTCGAAGTACATGGTCCAGGAATAGAGCTTTTATTTGGGGTGATGCTGATGCAGTTTTTGAGTCATGTCTGAAACCTGGGCATATCGTACCTGCAGATATGCGCCAATATAACGGGCGGGCGAACGGTAGTGCCATGACAGACAGAGGAGGAGTCTGGTAGGTGCTTATCAACTCATGGGTACGTCTGGCATAGCTCAGCAAGTTTGCTGCGTGTATAGGGGCGTGGTGTACACTAGTATAGGTAGGTGATCGAGGAAGCGTTTTTATAAGCCTATAAAATTGCATCACCAATTATAATTGACGGCGCATAGCGAGCGAGGGCTCGCCAGTTTCAGCCAGGAGACTCCGTATTGATGACGAGCGGAACGCTCCCATACAGATGCGAAGGGCTTCGCTGTAGACTGGATCCAGTACTTGGAGTAGGCGGTCTGTTGTGCAGCCGTAGTCGGTGCAGCCGTAGACGATGCAGCCGTAGACGATGCAGCCGTAGAC
>VOMN01048478.1:0-15414 GCA_014899125.1 Orchestia grillus | reverse complement strand
ATTGATATGGACTAACTATTTCCGACCGGAAGGTTATTCTGTACAATACTGTTATACTGACTTACAATACTGTTATACTGACTTACAATATTGTTATACTGACTTACAATACTGTTATACTGACTTACAATACCGTTATACTTATTTTTTTTAACCTTCATTTGTCAAGTGAACCTTTATTCTAATTAACTGGTTCTGTAATTCCCCTGTGAAAAATTGCGCCCGGCGTCGCGGCAGTGACGCTCGTGACAGGGCAGATCGCCGCAACAATTCAAGGGTAGGTCGAGGTTCTCTATGGGTGCGCAAAACGGTGCAAATTTACGGCCAGCGAATGAAATACATGCGATCTCCGTTATATATAAAGAGCCGTACGGCACAGGGCAGCACCGCCAGGCCCGCTTATCCGCAGTTTATGCCAAGCCAAAGCATGAGTTTTTGGTGGAGGCCCGTATGTCGGGGCTGGGGCGGCGCAGATGACGTCTGACCCAAATGGGACATTACTGTGCAGCCGCTGCGTAGTTTCAGGCCCGACACCACCGCGAATACGGGGCAGATCACCCGCAGACTGCCTAAAAGCCGAGTGCAATTTTTCACTGGGCTTGCGTGTATGTATGCATAACAATTTATGACAAAATTGTTTGTTTAATATGAAATAAGGAAGTCATCGTCAGTATCCTATTCTGAACTCAGTTTCGATGTTGGGCGATTAATTTCGCCTGCAATTGGACAGTTTGGCTACGAGATCGCCTGTGAGACGCAAATGTAAAACGACTGATTAAAATGAAATCTTCCTTATGTTATACTGTACCTTGATAGTTTTTTAATATTTTACAAATTGAAAATTGTTATGTTTTTTATTGATTTATGAATTGGTGCTGCAGTTTTCTTCATTTTAGAGGTAAAAGGTCACCTGTAACTTATTTAAAGGCTAACGTGGTATAGACTTAGCTCCTGGGTACTTAGTTTACAATTCGGAAAATTAGATGTACACTAAACCCCTACAACTTCGATTTTGGAGGTAATGTCTTGCCATTTTCTTTTTATGTACTATGATTTTGATCATATAATTTTATTAATATAATTCTTCAAGGAAAATAATAGAGCTTCTTAAAAATATTTCGATCTATGAAGTAGCCCATTTTGAACGTGGACATTAACAATCAATTAGTCAAAAACTGTTACTGTTCCAATTGGAAAATTTTCTTAGTTTTATGAATACTCCTATTACTCAAGTATGAATATAAGCTCCAAGATAAATTTAAAAAAATACTGAAGCCCAAGTGTTCAATTAAACGTACTATTCCTCGGCTGATATGGAAGTTGATATTTTGATCTACGTCCAATAAAGCGAGCTGATCGTCTTGTAGGATGCTTCGTCTTATTCCAGTAATTTAACTTGAATAATATCGAACTAGTTCGCAAGGCTGCTATGCTATTGGACACTAGTGCGATTCTTCTTAATAAAATGAAGATTTTGAGTCAATCCTGGGATACAATAACCGAAATTCGAGGCGGGAATAATTATTCCAATTCCACTTATTACCTTTGCAAAAGCCTTTCCACTGCCCTGATTTTACTTTCCTTGTCTTTGAGGCTTTAGTAGTGTTCTTGTCTGAATACAAAATAATACATTGTGCATTGTACTTGAACATTTTGGCGATGGTTTTGCAGAGTACGGCGTCAGTGAAGCCTTCAACAAGCCTGCAAGGGGCGGGCGTGCCAACCGGCTGCTGGTGCGCTGGCTGGGCGAGGGCGGCGACCAGGATTGGCAGCAACCTTGTCATGAGACCAGGGTGAGATGTTGAGCATTTCAAACATTCGCTTCTACAATACTAAACATAAAGCTTAAAAAAAGCTTCTAGTTAACAACTATTTCTTACAGGTATTAATAAACTACAAGGCGTAGTTTATTCATGAAGATTAACTCTCGTGTTAACATGAATGTCATGAGAACTTGAAAAATAAGCATCGTGAGCTGTAATGACAGGTTTCCTTCTAAGGAACACTTTGTGCTGTGAGTAATAATAAAACGTTTTTGCTAAGCTCTTAACTTAATAAGTTGTATAATTACCATAATTATACAAGTACGCTGTTGTACTACCTGAAAGTCCCCGCTCTATGTTGGTTCTTATTGCAATATGAATTTTTCTCAAGTTTTAGTTGAAAAATCAAATCAAATGCTTCGATTATTTCCTCTAAGATTGAGAGGGTAGTCCAGGATTCGCAATTCCAAAGAGAGAAAAAGTCAAGCTTTTCCATACAGCAGTTCATTGGTCCATCACTCAGACAGCAGCAAACAACAAGCATCCGTCTGCTTATGATAGAAGACACCCGTAAGAGCTTCTGCTATGAGACCCCACCGGAACCGATGGCTTACCCCACAACTTCATTGTAGGCCGTGTCCCCAACCCCGTCACCCCTCCTCCCCGCGAACCCAAGTAGAACCATACCTTGTGAGCGCTCCTGGCTGCTGGAAACTGCGACAACCACAATTAGGCGCTTCCAGCCTCCACTCACTCCTATCTTGTGCACCTATCTTTTGCACGTAGCCTCACCTCCTCACCTCTTAAAGCACCTTTCACTCCATTCAACTAACCGATTCTGGGCCTTCTTTTCATTCCTCTCCCAGCAGAGTTTTACTCTCTTATTCTCTCTACCACCCGATGCTCATCCGTTGTCAGTATATGCCGAGACCACTCCAACACATTTAATCTATTCTACGTTCTAACTCTTTGACAAAAATTGTCCTTTTGCGTGCATATTCGTTCCTCAATCTACCTATTAGTATAACACCAAGTATCATGGAACTCAGGCCTAGAGTTATGTGTATATCTTGTCATTTGTTGATCAGCATCCATTCTTTCATTAGATAATCTGTGCACATTCGGACTGACTTTGCGGACTCGTCTTTCTGCCAGCATTTTATTCTTGCCTTCATTCGAACATCGTTCCGTGCAAAATATATTCCATCAACTTACATGTTTTCATATTCTATTTACCAGCAGCTTTCCTTTCATTCTAATTTAATGTCTTAACAAATCCAACACGATTTCTAAACTCTTTCATTTTACTCGTCCTTTGTACCTCCTCATTATTCAGTTATCAATCCGAGTCATTCCCTCCTTTCTCCTCAAACACTTTATCGTCAACTTATCTTCTCTCTGCCCCTTTGAATCCGCGATTTTTTGGCGCACGCAAGCTCTTTCATGCAGACATATGTACTAAATTTACATATGATTGCTGTACGCAATCTAGACAAAAATACTACTTTCATTGATGTCACATGCGTGAGATTCCTATGGCTTGCTCTAGGACCACATCCAATTTTATATAAGCTCCCCGGACAAAAAATAAGTCAACTGGTTCTAATATGGCCAAAATCTCCGCGAGTACGAATAATGGCGTCAATTCTGCGCGGTACTGAGTCTACAAGTATCCTAATGTACACCTGGTTGATTATAAACCGCGCTTGCATAAACTGATCTCGTAATGCGGTCACAGTACGTGGACGATCTTCTCGACGTCTAACTTGTCGTTCTAAGTGGTGCCACAAATTTTCGATTGGGTTCATGTCTGGGGATTTAGCTAGTCAATCTAAATGCCTGGCATATCTTGGACGAGTGTCATGCTAATTAATGGCAGTTCTAGCTCGATTCACCCGGCAGTTATTACCTTGACAGGTAAGCAAAGCAACATACCTTTCTTCGTTCAAATATTGTGCAAATAGCAAAACTTGGTTATCTAGTAGCTCAATATAGCGATGGAGTTCAGTTTAACGGATACCTCAACTGAAGGACCCGCTCGTGTAGTTGAAACAGACGTAGAACATGACAGACTTCCCTCCTCTTTGTATCGCCCCTTGCACACGGGCTTCGTTGAAGGTTTTGTGAGGTCTTCGATGAATACAACAGCGGACATTATTACTGTAGAGACAGAATTGTGATTCATCGGACCACATGTCGCTTCTTTATTCTTCTACTGTCCAGTGTGCGTATATTTTCGCCCAGCTCAGACGAGGGGTCTTAGGGGCGTTAGTTAATATTGGCCGTTAACGAGCCATTCAGCTTTACATGTGTTTTGGATAGAGTTCCCTACGAAGAGTTCGTTCAGAAATAGCAGGAGGAGGGCCATTATTGACGTTTTACAGTACGTTTGTTCTTGATGCTAAGCGATTCCGGCCAACAATTCGGGACGCAGGGCGGCGGTCCCCATCGATTATAATTTTTTTCCGACCACAATTTTGACTTGAACTGCCGTATGTATCTGATTGTTTCCGTTGTTTGTAGGCGTTCATAACAGTGCGGGGTAAAACATGGCAAACTCAGATATTTCCTTCACTGGGTGTTCCTTAGCCCGACCAAATGCAGTATCTCCTTTTTGCCGTTCCGAGATGTTTTGCTTTTGTCCCTTGTTGTGGAGGAACTAATGAACAAGTCTATACTTTACCAGCTCGGTATGCAGGGTGATACCTGATGAGCACTTGCATGTGATTCAAACTTTGGTCTCAACTTTATAAACCGATTGATGAACATAATAAACGACTGGAGCTCGAAAACTAATAGGTGACGGATTTTTTATTTGAGGAGCTCGTGTACAGAATATGTACTCAGGTTTTAATGGTTTGAGCGCTCTACGCAATCGACATCATGCAATATTTTAAACTTTGAATTCAAAAAAGATTTTGAAAGAGAGAGGATTTAATGAGAATTTGAATTGAACGTCAAAACCGACATTTCAACTTCAGAATGAGATCCATCATTATGAGCGCTTTAGGTTATAACGCTTATACCATAAATCATTAGTGTCCTCTTTTTTCGGAATATACACATTCTTTTTATTTTCAGGTAAAAATCCTAGTAAATATTACGATTTTTACTCTCATAATTTCATCCGATTGCTGACCTTCCAACCCCTCAGGAGGCATTGGATAGGCCATAGGCAATAGGGTTTGGTTATTTAGGTTTGTCTATCTTGTGCTATGGAGACTACATAGCATCCCTAGGGAGACACTGTTAGGTTACCTCGGCTTTAGCTAGACGTTCGCAACTTTATCTTTCGTGTCCATTTTGTATCTTTCCATTTTCATGCTTTCTTTGCTGACGATTCTTTATCTTTTCTTGTTCTTCCTTCTACACTTGCTGTTAATGGTCGCTTCTCTTATGGTGCAAGTTAGTCTGAGTTACTCAAGCGCTGCTATCCTCACTACTACTACTTTTACTATTTCTAATCTCCCAAATTCGGTGTATCTTATTCCTCCAATTTAGCTCTGTGTACCTCACATTATTTCTCATTCTCCCTTCGGACTTCATTCAAAACAATATTTTCAGATATATTTTTGGCGATTTTCACTGCGCCTTTGGATAACCAGTGTATAATTTGAAAATCAAGAGCACATTTCTCTCTATACTTTGAACAATGCAGCTTGCTTTGTAGATGATCATGCAACCTTCACAGGTTTGAGCCACAACGAGAACCTATTTTATCAACATTCATACTTATTTAAAGGACCCTTGATTGAAATGGAAACGTCAAAGTTTACTTTTAAAACACGTTGAAAAGCTTGGGTAATAAAAAATTGCCTCCTGTTTTACAGGCAATTGGAGCATCAAACTCAGAGCCTAGCGCCTTGTTGAGCAGACTCCACCAGGAGCCGTGGGAGAACCGCCTGCTCAACACACTACTAGTCGTGATGTGCGTGCTCTGTGTCTCGCTCTACACCACCTTTTCCATCAATCCATTCACTGAGGAGGAGGTGTACGATCTCCAGCTTCAGCGACTCCAGGAGCTTAGGTACATCAATGGCACTCAAGGAAGCTTCTTGAACGGATCCGCTTATAGCTAGTTCATCGTATTTTATGGTTTTTGTCCGGTAATATTTTTGAGTCCATTGACACTAACGAACTTTTTTTTAACTTGACTCGCGTACTATAACGAACATGATTCCACCTTTTTGTTGGTGTTTCCAAATTCTCAGAGATTCAAATTGTTTCTTTTTCGGACTGATAATATGGGTTACATTACCAATTTTCTAACTTTTGATTAACAGCATTGAAAAACTTACCAATATTAGCCCATTTAATCTAGATCCCAAGGGCAGCCAGTAATTGGACGGTTCGTTAAGAGGGAGAATCTCGGCACTCGGCTGACTTCCTCTATTCGTAGTTCATCTACGCATGTCATCAACTGTGCAAGTGCCTGTAATCTCTATTTTGAACTTTCTCACACTGACGAGGATGGAAAGAAAAACATCAAATGGAATTTACAAGATGGGTATAGTGTACACTGAGATCATCCCTTCGAATCAGGATGGCCGCCTATTTTCATTATAAGAAGAGGCTTTTCAATTCATTTACTTCTATTTCTTTAGCTAAGACTGAACAAAAAGCGGCTGACCTATTTGCGTGTATACCAGCTACTGATGGCGAGACACTAACCAGGAAGAGAGGTGCAAAGTCCCGACCTTTCCTATGAAACCCATACTGGACCTCGCCCAACTTAACAAACCGGAAAAGAAAAATTTTGCTTCTCTCTTAACTAGAATAACGAGTTAAACAGATTTGTAGTTCGAAATTAAGATTTCAATTTAAATTGTGTGTTATCTTGAAAAACTAGCAACAAACAGGGTTATTTATTTGCAATAACAAGATTCAAACTGTGTAAGAATCAAGTACGTCTTGTGGTCTAGCTGATTAATATCACGCTTCTTGAATTCCACTTGCCCAAACTTTCATCGCTCCTTTTCAATTTGTGTTCGACCCTCAGTCTTGGCCCGAAACTAAAGGTTATCCTACCTGAGATCGGAACAGTTGAACCACCGCGCGCTATAGAGGCGTGATTAGTTTATAAGGCTAAATGTCAGCTTTAGCAAAAATGAGGTAAAAAGAATCTTGGTTGTACTTTAATTAAGTCCGTAGAAATTTGTTTGACTATCAATTACGTCATTAGACAATTCTTTGAATTTAAAATATGTACTGAAAATTACATAACTTATGACTGTACGAATTAAGATTATTAGGCAATTATTACATTAATTTTTCGACAGTTATAGTTTGGATGAAGATATTATACTACGAGTTTTGCTCGTAGTTGGCCTTTCATCGTAATAGTTGGTAGAAGTCAATAAGTATCTTTATTTGTTGGCGTGCCAATGCAGTTTCCCTATGGTGCCACCATCCTAGTCGTGGTTCACAACATCAGCTTCTCTCGAGTTTTCAAGTGGCAGTGTCCTTCTTTGAGAGTAATTTTCCACGAACCATTTATAGTGGTGTGCCTCAGGACACAACACTGTTGCTGTAACTTGCTTAAACTAATATTTGGGTTTGTGGTCTAGTGTTCTGTATTACCTGACATAGGCTACGACCCTCAAAGGTTTGGTCGCATCGCGAAATTGGCCAAATAACATTTTCGTTGACCATGAAATTCAGAACATTTAGCACTTTATTCATGAGGTATCATCAACAAGTATACCATCTGAATTATGATTGTGTCACTTAAAGTTGTAGCTTACGTAATAATTTTATTAACATAACATTGCCTTGGACCACAGAAAAATTTACTGACTAAAATTTACGTTAATGCAAACTACTTGAACAAACTTTTCAAAACCATAGTATATTCTTGTGTTATGTCTTTGGGTGCGGAAAAAGTTATCACGTCCATTTTGTCACCCAATTTAAATTTCTAATCCCTTTAAGAATAATCATGTACATGACGGAAGTACCGTAAACCAAAGAATATTAGGACTCTTTGCATTTGATTTTATTAGAGGTGTGTGTACGTTGATGGTGTGTTCATGTCACACGTGTTCTGTCACTTTTAGAATTCGTACGCAGCATGAATGTTTTTCTTTGCTTTTATCGCCAACGCTTTGGGGTAGCAAGACAAGTTGAAGAATGAGGGTACATCAGGCATTCCAGTCATTCTTGAATATCTATTTTTCTTATTGAATCCCTTACGGGCTCTTCTTATCCTGCGTGCCGGTAATCCTATTTTTGGCAGAAAATAATTGAAATGAAATAATCTCTGCAAAAACACTTTTTTTGTACCATTCTTACGCTGTTTTGTGGATAGTAGTGAAGTAATATCTGTCGAGCGAGTAGTAATTCGTCTCCGGTTGCTCGACCCAAGTCATAATTCCTAAATTTACTTCTTATTTGGGTTGATTTTATTTGCCAGAGGGTGTGATAAAACTGTGGTGGCAATGTGGCTGGAATTTTTTCATCTACGCTTAGAAATTTTGTTTTTGTTGCTTGGATCTCTTCTTAAGTTCGTTAATAATTACTGGGCTCCTGAGCATATTCAAATAATTACCGTTTCTTTGTGTTTTCTGAGTATTAGAGCTTTTCCACATTCTTTCTCTACGATTGAATATATGGGATATGGACTGCGAGTAGACGATTCTTGTATATGTATTGTTATTTTCAATTTCTATTTTGCTAATGACATTCTAAACATCTTTTATAAATTTTTAACCAAAACAATAATTTGGTAAGTTGTTTATCTAGGGAAAAGACATTGTATGGTGTTTAGGAATTTTCAAGAAAACATGTACTTAAGAACTTAGTTGGTATTGAGTTCAGTTTTTGCATCAGTTTACATTTCCCACGTTATTCTGCGTATGTTTGTGTTGACGTCAACTCACGGGCGCGCGTTGGCGATCTTGCTGTAAACGTGTTGTCCGTGAGCTTGCATTTGATGACTGCCCCACTTCGCCTGCATCTTTTGGTGACATCTGCAGAAGGACTGGGCGACAAACTAAGCCCCTGATATTGACCTTAAATATTGCTAGTAATATCTATGCTTCGAATTTGTGTCAAACCCTTTATGCATTAACGTCATGCAGTAGGTATGAATTTTGTTATTCTTTAAGGTCATTGATAGTATCTAAATATCAGTGTAAATTTGTATCTAAGGAATTTTTATACAACTACTGAGAGAATTGAAAGTCGCATTTTAAAGGGTGCTTTTCCTGTTTGTTAGTTATCGCATTTTAGCTGTATTGAGTTGGCGGGCTGTGGTCTCTGGCACTAATAAAGCTAGCCTCTTTTATTCCTTCACACACCCGTACAGTCCAGTCATAAACGATTGACTCAGGTGTATTCTCTCGGGTTATCTTGTGCTGTAAAGACAGTAAAGGCGAGTTTAATCACGGAGTAATACCGGGGATTGGAAGTACAAGACTCTTTCCATTATTGCGTACCCTGTAACGCTAAAACGAGTAACCGAGCTGTGCATAGATTCCAAATGCTAGTGGAACTGAGTGGAACCCTTGCATCTACGGGAGTCACCTCTGGATATCGAGGTTCTATTTTATTGACCGAGATAATAATTATTTTGAAAATGTTACGCCTTTGAAAAATGTTTAAAAAAATATATTCTGTTAGCTAGTTATGAATTTTATTAAGCAGTGTCGTATTTATAGACGTGTCAAAAGTTGTATTGAATAAAACATCACACCCAAAGATAAGATAATTTACGCAGCTTGAGCCAAATTTGATTTAATCGCTACTTGTGTGTCAACGATTTTATACCAAGTTCTTTGTAATTGCTTCTTTAAATTGAAATACTCTAATATTTTTATGACTTTTTGATTGTTTTTTTGTATCGAGTGCGTGTGAGGTGAAGTAAAGTGTTGGATATCAGTATCAGTTGAGTTCAGTCGTTTGGAAGTTTTAAATTGACGCGAGCGTTGTTAGATGAAGCTATGCAAAAGAATCTTAGGTGAGAGAATAACAACATTTAGAAAATCTATAAGTTAGACCACGTGTTATAATACGAGCATTATTAAATATCTTAAAGACATTATTTATTTTGTGTGTTGCCATCGTTACTTAAAGTTACGTTTCTTTTTTCTTAAATATTTGCTATGTTTCTTGATCATCCTAACTACGGTACAGATGAAAATGAATTATTTCAATGAGGCTGCTGGAACTGCGGTTGCGTCGTGCCGGGAAGCCAACGGGAGTTAAGAGCTACGAGTTCTGTGTAACGTGACCGCTTTCATTTGTAATGAAGTATGATCTCAAGATGTGCATTTAGTAGTACATATTCTTTCTGTACTTCTGCCTATGGTGAGATAAATACGCGAATTTTTGTTTTGGTGACAAGTGTTTACGGCGTGCGGTCTCTTTTCAGTACAACTTCTATACACCGTCGAATCTTTAAACGTGACATCTGTCCTTGTCCTAGCAATGACATCTGTCCTAGTCCACTTACTTCAAGACTTTCACTCTTTAGAAGTGTTCTCAATTACATCGCCAATTTGATTTTTGGAATTTGCGGTGGGATTTGAGATGCTAGTATATGTGCCTCGTTCTTTAGTCCACTGGTCTACCCTACTGCGAGGCAGGCCTCTGAGTGACGCCGACCTCTGGTATCAGAGTTCCTAGCTTCTCTTCACCCTAGGGACAAAGAGCTCTTCGTAGACCAGCTTCTTTTTTAAGATCTTTAACTTACAAGTTGATGAGTGTTCCAAAGGTTTGCCGAACTAGAGAATATTCTTCAGTCAGTTCTGAGTGTCGAAAAGTACTTCAACAGGAATGAGGGTCTCAGTGCCTCCCTGTGGTGGGTAGATAGAAGCATCCTGCAGAATCTATTTCTTTATTCTCCCATATCGCTTTATTTTATTTCGGATTAAATTAAATGCTCATTTTTTAACATTTACCTTAAGCATTCTTCAACAATTGCATCTTGTTCTGGGTGAAGCTTGGCACAGTACTCGGGTAAGCCACGTCTGATTCTTAATAAAACTTTTCTACTACGTGCTGCCTGATGGGTCGGGTCTCACAATAGATTAGTCGATAAAGATCAAGAAATTCATAATTTCATGGAGGCGACCATTATGGCAGACGACCTCTTTTTAAGTCTATTTTAACGTTGTGTTTATCTGATTGCGGTCACCAACGCTTAAGTTGATGCTTTGCAAAGAGCGTCCACTAACACAAAGACTGCTGGTCAGATCTGATTGAATTGCAGAATCTTAGGCATTTTTTCAAATCTCAGCTTATATTCTCTTTATTCAGTATAGAAGTATTGTCTCCGTATGAAAATGTTACAGCTTCGTAGCAACATCGCCATTTTTCCTATAAAATTATTAATCCGTTATTTTCACTTCCCATTGCATTAGACGTGAGATGATTCTTGTCTTGGTAGAAATTCCATTTTTCCACGTCAAACGGGTGCTCGTTTACTCCCATCTCTGCCAAAAAAATTTCGTTCCTTTCATATTTTGGAGCGTCGACTCGAGTTGGAACAAGGCTGAGGGTGCGTTCACACAGACAACGAGACGGCGCGAAAACCCACCAGAAAGACGACGCGACATTATCAAATGCGCACGCTCAGCTTGGAGTGTTCACACAAACCGCTGCACCCTGCCGCGGTATATCAGCGATACTCAGCGACGAAAGCTTGAAATTTTCTGGGTATTAAAATTCTCACGTGATATCATGCTGATGGAATTGTTTACTGTCTATCTAAACACTGTGCTGTGTGAGTGTTGAAGCACCCGTTAGTTCAGTTCTTGCAGTTCCTACTGTTTGGGAATGCTTCGCATCTCAAACACAGCGACAGAAGTCATGTAAGTGAGAAATGGAACTAATAATAGATTAGATTCTCTTAGACTGCGAGATGAGTTCATATATGTTTTTAAATTATTTCAACATGAATTAGAGGAAACAATTACGTCAAAGAAGCACTATAGTACTTAATGTTACACATGCTGTATATTGTTCGTACCTAGTTTTGCCATGGTGTACTTCCAGCCTCTCTCAAAATAGTTTTTTTGCGTATTCCGTGCCATTACCGCACACCTAGAATAGTTTTGCGTTACTGAGTTGTTAAACGGTTCTTAATTTTGTTTATCCAACTCAGTGTTTCAGGGCTGATGTAGCAAATCTTTTATCCTGGTCTAAAACGCTTCTTGGAAGGGCCTATTGAACAAGTTAGCAAAGGAAACCTAGTAGAAGGTTTCATCTCCTAAGAGAACCAAATGAAGCTTTTGATCAGTTCCAGGGAGCACTTTCTCAGTTAACTTTCTTCGTTCAACTGAAATAGGCAACCGTTTCCAAAGACACCTTCGTCACTTTGTCTATTAAGCGCGCCAACGTCAATTACAAAGAATTGGCATGAATTGTCAGCTCTCGCCTGCAATACATTTGAAACATATTGTTTGTAAATGTAAAAATAAGACCCAAAATTTTGAGGATGTTATTGAGAGTAAGTTAATTGTATTGAGAGTCAACAGCGCGAGAGTAGCACCGGAAATTTCTCCTACAATTTTCGAAACAGTTGATTTTGCTTGCTCTGAATGCTAAAGATAGCGATCCAAAGGAATTGGCTGTAGTTAAGTACCTGAGAAAGGGAAAAGACGATAATTACTGGCGTTGATATGCTGGGTTTCCAGAAGATACTTTGTTCCTCGATGTCTTCGCTAACAAGATTTTCAAAATAATGAACATATCAGTACTCATTTTAGCGTATTCCTTGAACTTTTCTAAATATTGCATAAGTTTTTGGAGTAGCAGAGGGTATTCTCCATACTCTTCTTGAGAAAAGTTGTAAGAATGTACAAATGGTCCGCTTCTAAAACAATTGAAAAATAGAAGCTTGTTGTAGCCCGAAACACACAACTGTACCGGCTCTGACGTCGTTGTGTCGCTCTAGCGCGCACACTCTTTCTTGAGGTCTGTGTGGACGCAGCCTAACTTCAGCCAGGTGGGAGAGGTAGCTCTCTGCATATGCTCTGGCCACCTTAACACTTTATTTTTTATAACGTGTGGTAAATTTTTTATTAAAATGTGTATTCCTCTGCATAGAATCGGAGCGAATCGTTATTTCTTGTGTACTATTTTGTCTATTACATTGTACAAAATATTTTGCATTTTTTCACACCAAAAAGTATTATTCTGTGTGTTGCCTCTCGTGTGAAAGATTTCTCAGTTTCACTCTTCGCAAAATTGTTTGATTACAAGATATGGGAAAATTAAAATTCTTGAAAGAATAAATAATGAAATGGACTCACTGTTTCACCCATTCGTCGTTAACTTGCAATGAGTGAATTATCTGTAAAAGAAGAAGATGTAGAACTGAATATTTTGCTCCCCACGAAAATCTGTAGGGTATTCAAACAATTTGGCCAATGAAGACTTTAAGTTAAGAGTTGAAAATATGAATGCTCATGTAGTCACTTGATGGGCGATTCAAGCTCCGTTCGTAACTGGGGACTGCACCTGAGGCTTCAAACGGAATTCATTTTGTAAGCGATCAGAGAGTTTCTGGTCTTTCTACGTCGTCATGAGGTATCTTCAAAACGTGTTTCTTCTAGACCAAAGCATGGGCATCAAAATGGCCACAAAGATGATAAACTTAACGAAGATCTGCATTTCCTTGTGGTCTGCATGTGGGGACGAAATCGAAGAACCAGGCCGGGACCGAGATATAAAGACCCGCCTCTTGAAATGAAAAATCGAACGGATTACATTATCGCCCTGGTAGGGTGAATCTCTCTACTACCACCAGGTGTAAATGAATGGTCTAAAGTGCATTAAGTATGAGATGCGCGTCTTACAAGCGAGTGGATGGAAATTGCCTGCTTCGTGCTACCAGGGTGCTACAGTTATTTACTTAGGTAACCAGACGTGCTCTTTTTGGTCTAGCTACACATAAAGAGCTGTGGAAATGTCCAATCAAAATAATTAAATTGCCAAATTGTGAAAATTTCATTAGTTTCAAGTTCTCGGAGTCGGATGTTTGAAATACTTCCGAAAATGAATGCTGATAGCGCATTGCAGGAGAATATAGCTTAGAGATATTCAGGGTGAGCCACCAAAAATGAACCCAGATTTTCAGATACTCATTAATCACTATGTATTGATCGTACAGACCTCGGATTGGTCACATTTGAAACAGTAATTTGCTTACTTATATCAGTTAAAAAGGTTTTCGCTTCACGGGAATAATTTAGGTATAGTAACTCAAAAAATGTTTTTTTACCTACTGTGGGAAATAATTCGTATTGTTTAGTTCAAATCATATAAAATTGTAATTTCACTTTACATCTCTGTAGAATCTCTGGTATAAGAGAGTGTGAGGATACAAGACAGAGCCCCATATCCGAGAACCATTGGCACAGAACTTATGTTCTAGATAAAATCATGCCGAGCCCTTTACGAACAATGCTGACTGGGTAATGAGTATTTAAAAATCTAGACACTTTTTTTGTGGCTCACCCTGCATACATCAGCCCAATCATCAAAACTTCGGTGAAGTCTAATGTGAGTTGAAATGTGTGTCAGAAAGCGGGTTCACGCAGAAACTGATTATTTACGTACATGAAAACCTTCATGGTTGTTCCTTTATTCGTCTCATTTTGTTTCGTCATTTCTCCGGTCCTTTTTTGCAAGCTGCAAAGTTTTAGTCGCATGCATCGAGACACTGAAACATTGTATCTTTATGGACTAACTAAGACTAAATTTATGCGGATTTTCATTTTGACCCTGTCTTAATTAATGAAAATTGGGGGATTAACTATTGTTCGCTTGTACAAATCATAATTATTGATCGATATCGAACTATGTTCCGGCCAATTAATTTAAAAACAGTGCTACTGGAAATCTAATTTGTGTTTGTGACATTGGGTCCGGATACTCAGATTGACATCTTAATTGATAGTGTATTATAATGAAGTAAGAAAAGCTCATGAAACCTGAAGAACATTTTCGATTTCTCGCATAATAAAGTGAAGGGAAACTGGCATCCCGAGTGTTCCCATTGTTGTTGGATCGAAAACCTCCGAAGAGAACCTAACGGTTTTTGAATAACTTTTTCCTATCGGACGTATCGTTTTCAAATTTGGCTCATTTGTGATCTCGATGAAGTAAACACATTTTACACGTGCGATATTTTCCAATTTTTTGAAAGAAAATAAGATATCGATAAAAACTTTATTTTGTGACATGTTCCCAATTTTCAAAACCTACAATTTTTGCACTAGAATGATGGGTTTGGTTGTCACTGACGCGTTTTAGTGGAATGAACAATTTCAAGAGATCAAATTTAGGCAAAATAAAAAATAAAAAATTTTATTGCTGAAATGATTTATTTTTATTTTTCATTATTCAATCCCGTCAGGTGGCATAGGGTTAGAGCAACAGGATTAGCTTGGTTAGGCTTGTCTATTTTATGCTATGGGGACACTGTTACGTTATCTCAGCTTCAGCCAAGCCTTCAGGATTTCTATCAACCGTGCCCGCTTTGCTTCTTTCTATTTTCATGCTTTCTCCGTTCACGATTCATTATTTTTTCATCCTTTTTCTTTTTAATTCGCTGTTTCTAGGATCTTGTGCAGGAACATACCTTGTGCATAAATTCACAGTTTTCCAAAGTCCATACAAAATGGTCCCGTCTCTTTCGGGGCGA
>VOMN01048473.1:0-12205 GCA_014899125.1 Orchestia grillus | reverse complement strand
GGGTGGAAATTTGGCCCCGTTTAGACACAGGGAGACACTGATGATCCTTTTGAATGAGCTGCGGAGTTTAACCCGATGTCAAAGCCATAAATGGCCGACTCGTACACGGCATGTGAAGTCGATACCGAACGAGCCAACATCCATACTATTTAAATATGTTACTCGGTAAATTAATAAGGAATTAACCAATGCATACGAAATTGTTCCCAAAATTCTCTGTAAAATTGCACGTACTGGTCAGCTGTTCGAAATTTTTCATTAGAAAAATTACTCATGAAATTGTTGGAAAAACTACTTGTGAACATTGAGTGACCGTTACAAAACTGTTATCCCCCGGAACCCCAGGGCAGCTCTACCAGACAATAGAAGTCGTCCAGGAGGGGGCACATCGCTTCAGCTCTACGCACCGCGTCATCTGTGTTGGAGGTGTTCAGACCAAAGTACCGGGTATGGGCGAGCACTCAAGAGTTCACCGTTTCCCATGCTTGGAACTGAAGATCACGGGCACAGATGAAATGGCGCGCAAAGCCACACGACATGTATCACGGTGACGAGAAAATTTTTACTTATAAGAGAATACTTACAATATACTCGTAAATTTTAGCAGTCTACGTCAAACGCGCATGAGTTAAAATAAAGAAACGATGAGACATAGAACCTTACTAATGTGGAAGTTGAATTGGGAAACAGAAAAGTGGTCACGATTATTTCTGGCTAGAAAAATGGAGCTCATCGTTTGCAAAGAACACCGACGAAAAGCACGGATTCTCGATACACACTGCTTCATGCATGGGTAAGTCTATAAAGTATGAAGGTAATAAAATATTGAATCTACTAACAGGCTCATGAATAGAATTCGAAACGCTCCGACAGAATTTCTAGAGTCACAGAGGAGCGTAAGTCGTTAGCTTCAAAGGAAGCGCATTATGTTTGCGAAAAGCCTAGGTCGGGCTTGAAAACTCTCATCGTGATTGAGGGAGGTAAAACACCCAGCTTCAGATGTACATGCGTATCGTGGTAACGGGGGAAAATAACTCCAGTTCTGATATTGAAACACATAGGTAAGTTACCACTAACACTGCTAGCTGCACCCAAAAATAGATCACTGCAATGGACTAGTCGAAGCGTATCAGATGAGAAAAAAGAATTCGACAAGCTTCAGTCGAAATGAAGCGGTATCAGTCAAGGTTGTGGTTGAGATTTTTTAACAAAGGTTATAAAGCAAATGTTACGAGCGAACACTAAACAAAATTCTAGCTCCAGTCCCGAGAGCTCGCCGAAGATCCACTCGGCCGCGACCGTCGCCTATCCTCCTCGAGCTGTCCACCGATCACCTCGAAGTCGAGCGCCGTCACTCCAGCACCACCAGACTCGACCGCAGCTCTGCCATCACAGGACGCAAGCTCACTGAAGTCGAGCATGTCGAACGGACTCGTTGGAGAGAGGTCGAAGTCGTTTGGGGGCTCTGATTGAGAGGTCAAATTTGCGATTGCCAAGTTTGCCATTTCTCGGTGTTGTTGAAACTCGGCGAGTTCAGCGCCTGACAAGCTTTGCTGGTGTTCGAAATCGGCTAACTCTAAATCGGCTATTTCCTTCTGACTAGAAAAATCCAACTCCAGGAAATCCTGAGGCTGTTGTCCAAAGTCAACAATATCTAGGTGGCGGAGTTCTTGTTGCCGACGAATTTCGTCTTCTGAAAGCGACTGAGGTTCTGCAGTACGCCGCGCCTCAGGAGGGCGTCTCGCATCGTCGGTTGAGAGTGTCGTGGACTCGGTGATGGAATCGTGTAGACTGCTACCACCGGCAGCTCCCGAGGTGCGGAAACTCGTTTCAGAGACTGACTCGTTAGGGGATTCAGGATTGGCAAACGAAGCGGGAGGACTGGCAGGCTGCATTATGAAAATCTGCGAGTCCGGTGAATCCAAAGATGAAACGGAGGGAGGAGTGGAGGGCAGCATGGGCAGATACGGTGGGAGTCTGGGAAGCGCCTGCGAGTCTGGCGAGTCAAGAGAAGAGAGAGACGGAGGACTACCGGGTAGTTCAGGAAGACGCACATCGTGCCTCCGTTCCTCTCTGCAGGTGGACACCTCAGAGGCAGAACTACTGAACTGGGGTGGAGGACACGGTGAAACAGGTGGACTTGGAGATTTGGATTTCGATGTCTTTGATTTTACGCCAAAAACAGCGCCAACAACCCCAGCCAGGCTTCCAGAGTTCCCAATTAGGGAGGAGGCTTTGCTTGTCTCGTTCCCTGCAGGCAAAGATGCTTGAGCTCGAGGAGGGGGAGGCGGAGGAGGTGAATCACTGCTCAAATTGGCGTGAGGTGGAGGTACTGGAGGCTCGTCAGGACTGTTGGGAGTAGGAGTGAGTCGACTACCGTCAGCGTCATCCTCCAACTCTTGGACATTCTTGAGCTCCTCCAAAACTTCAAGATCATCTTCGGGCTCTTGAAGTGTATGGTTCTCCTCAGATCCAGATTCTGATTCGGATACTTCATGAATGCCCTCGAACTTGACAGGAATATTATCATATATTCCTTCATGCACGAGCTTCGAGCTCTTGGTCTGCTTGGCGATGTCCATGTAGTAGGACTCTATGTTGCGCAGTTCAGAGTGAGGGTTTTCAAGAAAAGCTGAGCTCGGCGGAGACGGAAACTCGTCGCTGTCGTCACCCGCACAAAATTCTGGTAAATCACACAAGAACAAATGTGTGGCGAACTTGTTGACATTTTCCTGCTCCTCTGCAGTAAATTTACCTCCACTTGAGGAAGAGGGCTGAGGTTGAACCGAAACAGAACTGCCATTGGTGGCATAAAGGTGAGCTTTACCTTCTGATGAAGGGTGCAGACTGCTCGAATGAGATAGCGATCTCGTTTGAGATTGAGATAACGACTGTGACTGAGACTGCTGCTTGTTGGAGTCACTGAAGGCATCTTCGCAGTTTGAGTTAGAATAGTCCGAGGAGAGATCCGAGGGGATATCTGAAGGATGGTCAGCGCCGTGTTTGTCTTCGCTGGGCGTCGAGATTTTGCTATCGGTTGTCTCATTATTCTCTTGCTCGGAGTGCAGGTGGTCTTGTTCTTGCTCTTGCTCCGAGGTGGTCGATCGTTCGCTAATACGAGACAGGGTGCGAGACGGAAATGCATAACCCACGTCCATCTGACGGTAGGGCTGGTAGTAATCGGGTTCCTGATACTCATCGTGATATTCGTCAGGTTCTTCAGATACCAAGTCGGGAGACTGAGACGAGTGGTCGCTCATTTGGGCATGGTCGTCCTCGTCGTCGTAAAAATACTGGGAGCTTCCTCCAACAGCTCCATCTAAAGACACGTCACCGTTATGAGACTTCTCTTGCGAGTCTTGGTTAGACTCATAAGAACTGCCGCTTACGTCTTCTATCTTAGGAGTGATGCGCTTCGTCCTGCCTTCAGGGTCCGGCCGAGGAGCATCAAACTCCTGAGGAGACTGCTCCACGTCCACCTTAATGATGATCACATCCCGCTGAGCGTTTTTCGATGGCTTTTCTTGTAACACCACTTCTTCGTAAGTCGACGACGCAGAAACAACTGGTTTTCCAACCGGAGGAGGGGGCTTTGAACCCTTAAGTGCTGGAGCCTTCGAAGTGGGCTTAGGAGCGAGGGGTAATGGCGGCCTCTTCGCAGTGGGTCTCTGTGTGCTATCTTTTCTAACCTCAGATGACTCCGAGACTGCGATGGGTCCATCAACAACCTCCATACCCTTCGCCCCACACATCGAAGAAGGGAACGTATCGCTGGAGTCTTCCGGAGGTATCAAAGCCTCTGAAAGATCATCCATATTTATCTTGCTCTGGTCAAGGTAAGATTTCGACGGTTCCGTGTCGTTACCGGGAGGGCTGTGAGGGAAATTGGTAGCCTGAGTAACTTTTGGAGACGAAGCATCTCGATCAACCGGTTCGAAGACATTTTCATCCTCGAACTCGAAAGCTGGAGGGTCAAATTCGAACGCAGGAGTGTCGAAGAAGGGCGAACGCTGATCATTTTCTACAGAAATAGAGGTTCTACGCCCGATGTCAGAGAGAGAAGGCCTATTGTGCTCGGAAGAACCAGATCCCCGCCGATCGGACGACGCTGAACTACGACGATCCGAAGACGCAGATCCACGTCTACTGCGATCCGACGAATTGGAAGAAGTACGATCGCGATCATATGGAGATCGGCGACTAAGATCTTGCATGGAGGATTTACGATCAGCCTCAAGGTATGGCGACCTACGCTCGCCTTCCTGATAAGATGGACGGCGGTCTTTGTCAGGCAAGGGTGATATGCGGTCGAGTTCTTGGGTCGACAGACGGCGGTCCAGGTACGGTGATCTTCGGCTCTCATGGTAGGAAGGGCGGCGTTCTAGTCCCAACGAGGACCGTCGGTCTATGACGGTCTCCTCGATTTCCTCGATACTCATTTGGCTGTCTTTGGAGCCGCCCTTGTTGAGCCGCTCCTCCGGCAAATAACGTTCAATGACAGTCCGTTCAGAAGCCTCACTCTCGTCCACTTTTCTGTCCTTCGACGCGTCTGTGAAATCTACCTCAACGCTTGAGGGTGACTCGTCCTTCAAATCGTGAGCCATGGACTGATAGTTGTAAAGAAATGGATCTGGATTTTCTTCAATGACAACCACGATTTGGTCATCTTCGATGCGCGTGGCCGGTATCTTGGGAACGAGCGAAGACGAAGGAATGTGAAGACTGGCAAGTTCCTCGTCTTCTTCCATGATAATCTCGCCAATAATATCCTCAACTTCTTGGATGATCTCCTCACAAGCGAGTTCCTCTTCCTCGTGCGTGCCATCTATCAAGGCTGAATCTATGGCGAGGAGATCGCGAAGCTCAGCATCGTCTTCGTCACTACTTCCGCGCACTCGCGTCACGAGTCCAATATCAGGAGGGCGACGAAGGAACAAAACAGCATCATGTGACGGTGAAGGACTCTGGCTCTCCTCATCCTCAACTTCGTCATCCTCTTCATCAACTTCCTTGACCTGCTCCGATGAAGGGATAGGCAACGGTATCTCCAGAGGCGAGCATACATCACTGTCGGTGTTACCTCCAGAATCGCTACCACGGCCACTGCTGTAAACATGGAAAAGCGGCTTCTTGTGTGCGGACGCAAAGTCCATAGTACGGGGACGTGGCTGCGACGACCCTGACGTGATGGTTGGTGGGCTGGTAGATGTGCTGCAACGAGCCGGCATGAACTGGACATGCGGGTGGAAGTCTGACGGTCGAGGGGTGGTGGAAGAACGAGTCTGGGAAGACATGGAGGACCCAGCATCGCTCTCGCAGGAGCTCATCTTATGCAGGCTCTCCTGCGAAGATCCGTAATCAACATACTGACCCATCTCCTTCGCCGCCCGGATGCTAGCGGACACACGCGTGGTTGCTGTAGTGACGGCACACTCGGGCATCGAACCGTCAAGGTTTTCCCTGGATCCGCTGACTCGATTAATTAGAGACCGGCTATTGGATCGCGACCGAAGAAGGGCTGACCCGCTACCAATGCCCTCCGTTAGACTTTCGGTACGTTCAAGACCAGGTCGGCGAGTGGGCAACTGGGGTGTGAAGAGAGACACGTTGTCCGTAATGGCAATGGTACCGAGGTGTCTACCATATCCAGTTTCACTAGTGATTTCGCACACGCTATTTTCGTGGAACTCCGGACTGCCGGGACTCGAGAGATTCTCTTCCTCCTTGTCCGGACTGGAGTCGAGAGGAAGCTCTAAAGTTATCCTAGAACTGGCGCGGCTCCCAGCAAGAGTGCGGCTGAGCTGACCAGCCTGCCCCACGCTGTGGGTACGCGGGAGGCTGCCTGTGTAACCATTGATGATGGTGGTCACGCTGCCTCCGTGACTGCGCGGAAGACTACCCGTGTGAACGCTAGCACGGCTGTCCCCTCGGCTTGAAGGCATGTCCCCCCCTCCTTTGCTCTCGCACCACTCCAAGCCCTCCCGGCTGCTGCTCAATATGTTGCCAGAAATGGAACTCAAGAGACCCCTGGAGCTGGTGCGACTTGGACCTCTGGACCCAACTTGACTGCCCCCGCCGTACGCGACTCCAGCCGCTTCTTCTCTTTCGATGAGCTCGTAGGAGTCGTGCGATAGATTGTCTTCGCCACCGCTGTCTTCACCGTACTGATCGTCGTAGTAGCGAGGGAAGCGGTGAAAGGAGAGGTCATCTTCGTCGTCACGATCGTCAAGCATGTCATCGTGTTCTTCGAGATTGGGCGAACGAGGGGATGTTGGAGCGCCGGGATGGAGGTACGGAGAAGTAGGGGACACTAACGGAGGACTCGCGTTATTGACGGGAGACAGAGACTGCTGGATTGATCCCCGTTTTCCCCCAGAGCTCGACCGCGACGTGATGCTCAGCCTCGAACCTAAGCGACCAGCCACCATCTCTGACACATCGGACAGGTCAGAGAGGCCTGCGTCTCTGCTCAGCAGAGGTGAGGGAGACAAATGCTGCGGCTGCTTATGCAAATGCTGCTGTTGCTGGTCTCGCAAATTCTGCAAAGATTCTCTCAAAGGCTGACCTGCGTGCTGTTGCTGCTGCTGCGGCTGCTGGTGAGGGTGATGGTGGTGGTGGGAGAGCAGGTGTTGCTGCTGCTGTTGCTCAGGGCTACAGGGAATGGATGGGGATGGAGAGAGAGTATCTTCCCCCGACGGAGGTGTTTCTCCACGAGGGTGGTGGTGTGAAAGGTGTTGGTGGGGATGCTGCTGTTGCTGGTGGTGGTGAGGCTGGTGATGGTGCTGCTGGTGGTGGTGATGGTGGTGGTAGCGACGAGGGAGAGTGGAGGGGGAGGTTGGAGAAGGAGGCTCATCCCCCGCGGACGCCAGAGTTACACTCCCACACGAGAGAGAAACCGGAGTCCCAACTGGTCGGGGAGCGTTAGAGAAGAAAGAGAGACCAAGATACGTTAGTGGGCGCCAACACACGCAGCAAAATGGTCAATCTGTTACAGCGAAATGAGCGCACTAGAAGTAGACAACTTGAAAACTTTGTTAATTAGAAACCACACAATCTCCCCTACACAAGTACGGAGCATTAAGAACGAGAAATACTTTAATACCGGAACTACGAAGCAACACACACCACAAATGAAATTAAAACGAAAAAGTATTGTGGAGGAAGAGGAAAAACGTCAAGAGAACAGTAATGGAAATCAAATGTCAAGTGAGGAAGGAGTAATGGGTTAAAAAAGTAAAACAAAGGAAGGAATGATAGAAAAATATACTAAAAAGGGACTAGGGAGAAGACTTCACAGAAGTTGAAAAGTAAATGAAGTTACTGAAAAATGAACAGTGACGAGAAATTTAAGAGACCGACAATTTCGAAAAAACTTGCGAAATATGCACAAAGAAGTGAGATGGAAAATAATAACCGAAAGAAAACTGTAAATAAAAATGTAATGAAACAGGAAATCAAAAAGGAACTAACTGAGTAAATAAAAAGGAAGTTCTATGAAAAAGAAAATAAGAGATTTCAAATATTTCAGGACAAAAAACCTGACGAGTTATGAATCAAGGAAGGGAACACTCCTAACAAATGCAGGACAGGAGAGGCACAGGAGCTCTACTCTGAGATTCCGCATTCCGCTGTTGCAGAGCTGAATGTTAGTAGGGACCCAGACGCTGAAATGAAAGCAGCTCGAGAAACAATCCACACTGCACATTGAAATAGCACACATATTCTCATTGCATGGCGAATAAAAGCAATAGTACACCAAACCCGTGGAAGAATTAGAACGAGTTAGTAAAGTAGGCTTCGAGCGTGCTGCGTTTACAAAAAGGAGATGACGGAAAGGAGAACAGCCGTAAGATGAGATGAGGAGCTGATTGACATTACAAACGAGTTACATGAGATGAGTTACAAAACGAGTCCCGCATGCGTCAGAAAAATGAACCATGAAAATAAATAAGCTTTACTTTATCCCTAATAAGAGCAGCAACCCTTAATGACCGCCCGATATGACATAACCCAGTCCATTCGGGAGCAAAAAATTTCAGACGATTTTCCTTCGCGACACTACCACAGATCATCTAAAATCACAGCAGTGTAAGGACACAAGTTGCAAGAGTTTATGCTCAAACTTTCTGCACTTTCACGTTAAGACTTCATAAGTACAATGCACACAATGGGCCAATGCTAAAACGTTATACGGAGACACAACACATTCCGACAGTGACAGCCACGCATTTCTGGAAGGAGCGCTACGAATTCGAGTTAGCTTCGGTGCGGTCGCCCGTTCCCCTCAGCATCAGTATCACTGATACAGTATTGCAAAATGAGGTCAAGATTTCACGCGACGATGCTCTCCGGTAGCAAAGGTTCACCACGGAGAGTAAGAAGCATGATCATACGACAAAATCAGAAGTGTATGGAAAATGATGAAGGTTAAATAAAGGTAAAGAACTTTTTCTAACGAACCCACTCGCGTATGCATTCGGGGGTTATTCAGTTTAAAACAATTAAGTTGCATCCAGAGACTCCTCTCTAAAAGGAAGAAAGGACACACTAGGGGCACGGCCTAAAATCCGGCCCATCCTGAGGGCACAGCCGAATGACAACAGGAAGCTCGGTCACTTGCCACGATATTTGCATTCATTCATTAATCTGCAGTTAAAAATTATTTTCAATGTAATTCAAGCATTAAGTCAAACGGGCCAACTTGCAAAGTTTTTCAGTGTCGAGCTTCTTTAAGATTAGAACGAACAACTTTCAATATCGAGAGATAGCGTGCACGAGGGAGGCGAGGCTACTCGGATGGCAGCGACAGGGTCTCCATCAAGTCCTGATTTAACACTCGCTCTGAGTTCAAATATTCAAATATCTGACCTTGACACAAGTGTTGTACGAGACTGGCGACGATAATCCACAGATTTACGCTAGTTCGATGTCATTGACTTTGAATAAAAGGTTGATGAAGACGCTTCAGTATGCTGCGAATTAGATACTTCCTCTACGAGGGCATTTCCCTAGAGGCAGTGGTTCTCAACCTTGTGTATGTGTACCACATGTGGTGGTACGTGAGGGCCTTCTACATGGTACGCGAGGCCTTTCGGAGTCATGTACGATTTTGTGGTTGTTACTTCATTTGTATTTCTCATGCTTGTGAATGAATAGATTCGAATTATGCTATCTAGGAACCAGAAAATACGAGGAAACCGCCAACTGGTTCTAGAATGCAAAAATTTGGGACCCGCAGCCTTGGGGAATGGTGGGCTAACTCGCAATACATCACAGTCCTGGCTACGACACCAGAAATTCGTGTCCTACGATATGATCGTACGCAGAAACGCCAAGTTAAAATAACAAGCACGAATGATAGCAAGCAAAAATATGAAATGTTTCTGCAGACATATTCGAAATCAAAATCGAACATTCGCTTTCATGGATTTCAAAGGCTAGTTCTTAGAGAAAGTTATTTCTAATCCAATACTAGTCTCCAAGGAAAGAGGCAACGTGTTACTGATTGAGGAAAAGAGCAACAACCGCAGAGAGGGTGTGCAGCAAAGGGATAAAATATGATAAAAGTTGGCATATCAGAAGGATTCCTGGATATAAATGTTAATAAATCATTGTTATCAACGGAAGCCGATGTAGGCGCGCACAGTACAATGGGCACACAAGACCCCGAGAAGGAAAGGCACAATAACAATCATCAACATAGAAGATAAAATTTTAATCAGGATTTTGCAAACAATCGCACGCAAAAAAAACACACCCAAGCAACGTAATAAACCTTAGTCTCAAACTCGAAAAAATTTCCCTAGCAGCAAATTCTGGCAGGGAAAACCTCCCGCAAACCTGGAGCCTTCACAGCACCTTGTATCAAATCCGATCCAGCATCCAGCTCCCCAAAATAATATAGTCGTTGTGTCACAAGTACCCAAATATTGCTTTTAACAGTAAAAAAATTGCCTGAGTATAGGGTAAGAGACAAAACGGGGGCCAAATGAGGAAGCACTCACCACAGAGGTTATCCTGCAGCATTGAGGGCGGAGCGACGATGGTGTGGGCAGAGCGACTGATGTTGACACCCGCGACGGCCACGCCAGACCCGCACGGCGCGTGTCTGAAAGAGTGCGACCTAGAACAGCGGGCACATGGTCAGAAGTGAGAGGCAACGTGCACGCATAACACCACAATTTAACCTGTCAAAGGTCACTCTCAACGCAGGCGGACGCCATGGTTGGTGCACGGTCACTGCTGATCACACAGACCGTGCGAATACACCGCATGCAGTTTAGGCAGTGACCGTTAACAGGTTGACACTGGCTTACAAGATATGTTAGTACGAAGCCTGGATACTGAAAAGTTAACCTTTTAAGGACTACCACCTCTCGTGAAATACATTAGAAATAATTTCTAATACATTAGAAATAATCTAGCTAAGCATCAAATTCTTATCATCTCGTCAAAACTACGGTGAACACGTACACAAGTACATGAAATATGAACAATAGTTTACACAAACTTGAGTTTATTTAAAAAGTTCGTCCTTATAAGGTTGACAATAGCTAATCGAAGAAGTTAATACGATGCCTGGATATTTAAAGCCTCGTTGAGGACAGACCGAACAAGTTTCGAATTGAACAGAGTTTAGCAGCCGTACGGACTTGAATACTGGAGGCTGTGCAAGCAACGGAACTCCACGTGCGGTTAGTGGCTACACAAATCGTAAATGTAGGTTAACTTCGCTTCAAGAATGATCAACAATATGAGTTGGATAGGAGTCATCAGAATTAGAGACACATCGGAAAGAAGCATGGGACTGTCTAGCGTAACAGCCATGCAAATGACAATTTTTGGGGATGTTGGACCTACTTACACATCACATTTGCTTTTCAATTCATATATCTCCTTAACGCTTAATTAACATATTTAATGAGATTTCCGAACGATATGACTCAATAGTCATATCGTTCTTAGTGACACACAACCTTCAGCACTGAGGGACAGAAAAACATAGAAAAGAAAACCCGAAAAGTCATGCAGATACAAACTAAGTTTGCATTGTTATATAATTATGAGTCATTACTCGGGTAGGGATTAGACTAGATTGTTAGTTTGAAGCTCCCAGCCCACATAAAATGTAATCCAAAGAGAGCGAAAATAAGGGACCATTTAGTATGGACTTTAGAAAATGAAATCTATGCACAGGTGTATTCCCACACAAGATTCCTTGCGCATAGGAACAGCAAGTTAAAAAGGTAGAGGAAGATCAAATAAAAATAATCAGCAAAGAAGATATGAAAAAGGATAGAAGCACAGAGGATACGAGAGATAGAAGTCCCGAAGGCCTATCGATGGCTAGGATAACCTAAAACTATCCCCCTGGGGATGACTTGGGTAGGGATAAGTGATGACTTAGTTGAGCGTATGTGAACTATAAACTTCGTGTTACATGAACAATAAAGGCGGAGTTATAAGAAGAAAATACCCATTCCACAATGAACTTTAGTTCCACTAAGGAACACCTGGTCGTACTGACATTAGAACAAGCAGTTGCACAGTTCACGCCTAACAAGCGTTCGTTAAGAAGACTGACTCATTGCGGCCTACATTGATTACAAAGTCAACTTCCATAAAGTTGCTGTTAGTTTCCATAAAAATTTAAATGAAGCTTATAGCCTACATACATCAGCAGATACTTTGCCGTACAAAACTAACTGAAGCCTTATCGCAAACATAAGGTTGCATCTAATTTTGGTACAGAGCTGAGAATGCAGCCATATAGCCAGCATAATTTGGTCGGCAAAGGATTAAGCTCAGCATCCTCGCGTTCCTCCGTATAGGTTGCCTCCGAATCCCAGTAGTTGATCTGGGCCCGCAAAATGACAAAAAACATATCTAACTTCAAAATACGACAGTGCCGCCGCATTCCAATTCGGTTCCCTTTATGGAACAGATTAGGTATGAGCATTCCTCGACAGGCAACGTGTTTCTGGAGAATATCAACACAAAAGTAGTGTCGGAATGAATGCTGAAAGACGGAAAAGCAGCAGCAGGCAACCAGTCTGCTGGCAGGAAAGTGCCGCAGCAGTTTCCCCATCAGCTGACCAACTCGGACCGGAAAATCTATACGCTTTGTTGACCACGCGTCCTGTGACGGTGCGAGCAGTCCAGGGGCAAAATGGCGGCTCACATCGAAGGAAACGTGCCAAGAAAA
>VOMN01048456.1:0-13342 GCA_014899125.1 Orchestia grillus | reverse complement strand
AGTTATCCAGCTTCTTCTTGAAGACGTCCAGGGAACCATATGTTTTGAGTTTTTATGCATTTCTGTCGGTTAAAGAAAGTACAATTTCATGTGGTGCCTTTTTAAGACTGAAAACTTCTACTTTCCGAATTATAGGCTCGATTTAACGATTTTGACGATATTCGTTTTACTGCATCGCCTCGGCATGTTGCTACGCAGATTGTTTTGAATCTTCAGCGAAACTCACTTTTTTTGATGATTTTAACACAAGAATATCAAAATTTTAGGAAACATTGGTACTCAACGTAATAGTGAGTTGAATTGAAAAGACATTCGAGTTCTGACAATTTGTATGACCAGTTTTTAAATTTATATAGGTCAAAAGACACGCGTAGGGTCGGTGTGGCTGTCGGCCATTTTTATCATTCCTATATTATTGGACATGTGCTAATGCGATAAATAGTTACATGCCAGCACTGGAAGATTCTGACAAATTGGTGTCGGCTGCAATTTAGACTTGACCCACAGTTTAGACTCAACCAACTGCACGCGCTGGTGCTCAGAGCTGACGCTCGGGTTGGACAAGCTCGAGGACTCGAGGTGTATTATTCACCTTACGTAACCATTTTTACCTTGCCTACATGAGAGGTAGGGCTACCCAACGTGGGGTCGCGACCCATAGGTTAAGAACCATTCATGATCCATAAGTGAGAGCTGACCTTGACCGCCGAGCCGCCAATCTGGTGTCCATGCCCCGTTTCCTCAGCCTGGCTGAGGGAGCGCAGTTGGCCAGGCAGCAGCGGGTGCCTCGTGCGGGGCCACGTCCAAGAATGGCATGCTGCAGCTGCACACGAGCTCACCTCCGCTCCTGCTGGTCCCGCGCTAATGTGGGCTGCTGTGTGCTTTGTTTTCTGGTCGCTTCTCGTAAACGTCATGTGGAGGCTAAGCCTGCAAACCTGTTGTTTTGTTAGCCGGGTAGACTTGTGTTCTTGCGTGTTTGTAATGTGTTTTTGCAGTGCGTTTTATTGACGTTGAATGCAACTTGTACCTGTGATATCTGCCCTGCTCAGTTTTTTATTTTTCCAGGATGTTCTGGACGATGCTGTATGTCGAGTTAGAAAACGCGTGTTTTTATTTTTGCAACTTACCAGTGAATTTAATTTCGTGATCTGGAATTCGATGAGCTTACTAAGTTTAGTTTAATCAAGCATCGCATCCGCTCAAAATATTTACGTTTATAGAAGTTATAGTTTTTTTTACACCGAGTCTCCGGCTTCGTTGTTGAGTACATGACGCTGAGAAAATAGTCTGACGAACAGCTCTTGCTGTGACACTGTGCTATGTGTGTGGTGCGCACCAGCGTGTTTAGATTGTCCTATATTGAGGCATTGTGTCGAGTTTACGAAGTGCGCGGCGTCGTGTCGAGGTCGCCGCGTGCCTTTCTACTGACAGCCTGCCTGTGCTGCCCCTCGCTGGGCACCAGCTGGCCGCCCTGCCGGCGTAGTGCCTTTTTTGCTGGCACTCAACTGCCCTGCTGCACTGTCTTGCTTAGTGTCGCTGGCGCTGAGATGCACAGTCTGTACAGTGTTGCTATCACCCGGCTGCAGTCTGTATTGTGTCACTTGCTCTAAGATGCACAGTCTGCTCAGTGTCGCTATCACCCGGCTGCACTGTCTGCTTAATGTTGCTGTCCCTGAGCTGCTCGTTTTGCACAGTGTTGCTGACAGTCGTGCACTTGGCTGCACAGTTAGCCGTGTTCCCAGCGCCTGACTACACAGTCTGCACAGTGTCGCGTTCCCTCCTGCACAGTCTGCAGAGCGTTGCTAGTGTTTATCTATTCAACAAAGAAGACTGCCGAGATGCTACTAGATGAGCATTCCGCAGTAGCATTGCTGAGCAGACCACAGTTTTGCTGCTGTGCACCTGATGATTCGTGGTTGTCGCATCACTCGAGGAGAAGCCGAAATGGTGCCACACGTACGTGACTGTTAACTCGCCCTGAGGCAAGAGGCTCTGTTATTTTTCGTTCACCGAACTGCTCTGCTGTTCTATGGAATTTATTCATGGCATTCTCCTCAAATTAAGGAAGATAGCTTCTTCATTTTTGGTCAACTCTTGAGTACTTGAACAAATACCAGGGTATGATTGAATACGTCCGGAGTCTCTGGATTTCCTTGTGTTGAGCTTGGTAACGAAGTCAACACAGGAGCGCACGAAAATTACTTGTAACAGGCTTCGGAGAATCAATGCACGTATATATTTTATTGCGAACGTTAATTTAGAAATAAAAAGAAGTTTTTAATTTTAAGTTGAAGACTGGTATTTTTATTAGGGGCAAATGTGAGTGCGTGTCAAACGTGCAGTCGTGATCATTATCACTCCTTCACTTTACGAGAGTAGTTTTATGATAGTTTTCATGTTAGTCGTCAAGTAAACATAGAGAACCCCTTCCATTTACTCGTTTCCTTCCGCAGTATTTCATGTTCATTTGCGCTAAGTGTAACCATTCACTTCGAACTAATACGATAATCCATGTAATTTTGTTTAACGAACATTGTAAAGCAACCATCTCAAAATATAATGCCTTTACAGAATTCTATTCGCAGTGATTGAAACGTATTAGTTATTTTACAAACCGTTGTAAAAATGCTATCATAAACTTTTATTGTTATTCATGTTTACTCTTTGACCCCTGAGATGTAGAATACATCACTTCCCGTGCTGCCAGCGGAAAATTTTTGTCTCATGGTTTGCACGTGTCTTGAGTTGAAGGTCCTCACATGGCGTTTGCCCTTATAAGGCTCTTGCATTGCCTCTCGACTCGTCTGCAGGTGCTAGTTGTGCACAAAAACTACGAATAACTCCGACGATAAAGATAATATTCGGAGTGATAATGGTACCTCTGATCTGGAGATTCACGACCCGCTGGGAGTCATCTGTAATTGGGCGAAGATGATCTGAGCTATGCGGCTGCCCCCGCGTTCCTGGAATGGCTCAGCTGCCGGGCTGCGTACGAGGGCTGCTCCAGGCTGCCTGCTGCATTGCGTCATCCTCGCTCCGGCTTTTTTTGTCGCTACCACGTCATTTTTTTATTACTTTCTTGTCAGGATGTGAATGTTGTGCACAACTTCAATAAAAAAATTTGATAATCTTATGAGGCCTCGTGGTGCTATATGGTCCCGTAACATAAGGCTGCTCCTATGCTCGTGAGAAAGCTAAATCCATCTTTTTGTAAAATTAATGCGGCTGTTATAGAATTGAATCATTTCTCCTGCATAATATTCGATGGAAGTCGAACCTTTTTTTACCGAAATTGCCTAGTTGAACCGAATTTCATTATTTTCATGAAGTGCCAAGAAATTTTTGAAGATCTGAACTTAAATTTCAGAAAATGATGTTTCAGAAATCTTTGCTTCAGTGTTTGTTTCGTGGAAATGACACAGTCGTTAGCGGGTTTCCCTAGGTTCCCACCCACTAGTGGCAGTGGGCAGGGAGGCACCGAGTGACACACACAGTAACTGCGCCAACATAGTGATCTCTTTTTTACCTGCCGGGGTTGCCGTCCCGCACTTGTAATTTGATCACAGACCTTTTGTAAAAGGCGTTGCCTGAGTCACAAAATATAAATGTAGCAGTGGGGCATGAAGCAGAACAAATATTTTTACGAGCGATGGTTTCGGTGAAGTCTGGAAATTTTTATGCGGAAGAACGGCGTGATGGTAATATGATTGTAGGAATTTTTTATACCGCGAATTTATGTTTAGAATTTTTTTTACTTTAATTTACATTCATAGTTTATTAATACTTTTCTGCCTTGAATAGTTCACGGAAACATTTCTCCGTGTCGCTTTCATGTGACCGACTTCAATTACCACGGCCTGTCCGTGCGTGATTGAGTAATCTCTCTCGAGTTAGTGCAAGGTTTTAGCTGCATCATCCTTATACATATCATAATTTTCTAACCACTTGCATTGTAGTTATTATTATGTGTCCTTTTTTGCAATTAACGAGTGAAAGACAACTCTCGTAAGATATTAGTGACCTGAGTGATTGGTGTGCATCGTATTTAGTAAATTTAATGTTCGACGTTTTTAGATGCAATTGAGAACATGGGTCACTAAGCAGTAAAGCAAATATATTTCAACGTAACTGTGCAGTGAGACTTCAACTCGCTCAAGGTCTCGCAAATGTTCAGAAAAATGAGCTTTCACAGACAATATGTGTGTTTCAATGTGTAACCATATGCTCATCAGACTTTGTACCCATATAAAAATACAATTCTGAGCTAATCTTACAAAAAGATATTTATATGCCCCTATGAACTTCATTTTATTAGTTATGACCGATAAAATTGGATTTAGTGTTGCATATGTCGGATAATTAAGCGTCCTAATTGATGCACCCGCTTATTAGTGCCATAATGAGAGGTTGGGAAGCTCACCTGCACCTTGTACGACTCCGCCCAGCAGAAGCTGTTGCTGAACATAGCGCGGTCGGCTCCTGAACACCTATTCGATGATGTGGCGAGGCCTCGACCATAGAAGTTTAATGTATTAAAGAGACTGCTAGCTACCGCCATAGAATCAGCGATGTTAGTTGGTGGAGGTTATTTTTAAGTTGAGCGTCACTGGCATTATTTTCCTTCTTACTCTCTCGTAAACTTTTGGAAAGAAAGTTGTAGAATTGCTTGCTCCGTGCAGTGCAACATGCATGAGCCTAGTTTTATTACTCTCCATTCCATTTACTGAGATGCTCATTGCCACTTTCATTCTGTTTCAACGGCCTACTTTTTCAGATTAATGGACTTGTTTCACTTTGTGAAAGTATTGTAAGGAAAAACTCATTGTTTATTTATGAGATGCACCCAGAAGTATTCACTCCTCGTAGCAATAGCATTGCTGAAACATTTCGCTAATACTTTTTGAAGAAGAGCTGAGCCTTCGAATGCTTGTTCCAATACACATTGCCGTTGGAACATCAGTGAAGGTGCGGTCTCGACTTCCCTTGAATGGCGACGACGAAGGTGAAGATCATACAATGCCGAGCTGAGCCTTTATCACTCGGTGCTTGGTGCCTCCTGACGTCCTCACGGCGCTCGCAACGCGTCGCTTCAATTACCACAAATTGCCCCAGAGTAACTTTTTAGAAGTACTGCCAGCCGGGACTTGGATGAGAGGAACTTAGGTGCCTCGCACTGCTATTGGCTTCTGCACATCTTAGATTTCTTTGTTGCTGGATCGTTCTTGAATAGGCTCGAAAATTGTACCGTCGTGTGCATTGAAATATATTAAGTTTTGTTGTACGAGATTTCTTTGTTGCATCTGGTAAGATATTTTTGCTGATCTCGTGGCAACTCAGGCTTTAACTAGGCCTTCCGGACTTGATCTTTTGGCCCACTATACTTTATTCCTCTTTAATACGTTCGTCGATGATTTTCTTAATCTCTTCTTCCTCTTCCTTTTTAACTTACTTTTTCTATGCGTATTGAATCCTGTATGTGAACTCACTTATGCATCGATTGCACGTTTGCAAAAGTCCGTACTAAATTACCCTTTCTTTTCGATCTCTTTGAATCATATTTTAAATGTGAACAAGACGCTTCTATAATCTAATCTAGTGGCAACCTATCTCTCTGTCAAGCATTGTTCTTGAAAAAAGATGACAAAATGCGTAGATTACTGAATACAAGAAAAGAATTCGTAAATATTCATGTATCACGAATCGTTCGTTTTTGATCGATTATGATACCATAATTCAATAAAGAAAAAAGATTGGACAACTCAGTAACGGCGTGCCGAGTTGTCCTCTGTAGGGCAGACGTGGCAGACGTGCCCCGTCACTGGCAGGGCAGGTGTGGTGGCCGCAATCTGGCGCGCTGCGACCGACCCCTGCAGGTGGCCTGCCCGGTCTAATGAAGTCTTGTGTCCCTGGGAAAGTCTCGAATCTCGCTAATATTTACCCACTACTTAGGAATGATAATGATCTTTGAAACTTTACACCGCACTTGGAGAAAATTCCATCTTTGAATCTTTGTAGGTTCAAATTTTTTATAATTTCATAATTATTCCTGATTAAATTAACTTTTTAATACTGTACATCACTTCGGGTAATTACTTTTAACTTACCAGTGAAAACCTAGTCTTATGAGTGTCCATCTCCTGAGTAGATGTGGCGTTTCTTGTTCTCAACTAACTGGAGTTTGTGGACTTCTACGAAGTGGTGTTCGCTAAATCTCAACTCTTTACGCTATCTTTCCTGAAGAGTTTTGCAAGGATATAAGTAAAGCAGCATTGCACAACTCTTAACGCTATCTTCCCTGAAGAGTTTAGTAAGGATATAGATAAAGCTGCATTGCACCTCTCTTGACGCTATCTTCCCTGAAGAGTTTAGTAAGCATATAAATAAAGCCGCATTACACAACTCTTTACGCTCTCTTTCCTGAAGAGTTTTGTAAGGATATAAGTGAAGCAGCATTACACAACTCTTAACGCTATCTTCCCTGAAGAGTTTAGTAAGGATATAAGTAAAGCAGCATTTCTTCATTTTTACCCGAGTTCAACTTACCGTTGAGTGCAGTCTAGATACCGCCGATCATTGTCTCACCTAAATAATGGAGATACGAGTAGAAAAGTTAATACTTCATTCGCTAGTGGCTTGAGGGCAACGAACATTCGTTTGAAAATCACTTGATTTATCAACTTCGTCTGCTTTTGCGCAAATTCCCGGTACCTTGTACATATTACTGACGCTAATTTCCGCGTAGTAATTCTATATGTGAATGTTTTACATTTTACATTATTGTGAAAAATATCTGTTTTTTGATAGCGTTATTATTATTAGTATCATTATTATTGTTATTAGCGTAGAAAGATATTTTCGTTACAGTGTCACGTTAATCTTTTGTAAAAGTTTGAATTTTTGTCTGCTCCAGGCTTATGATTCAGTAAACTCCCGGCAGATGTGAAAACTAAGTGCTTATAAATGTCGATCATCGAGGCTTTATAGTGCTGTACTACTTGTATTAGGAAGGTGTTTAAGTGGTCGAGTTCACAGAGTTGATTAGTTTAGAAATACTAGTTCACTCCAGTGCTTGAAGCGTGTCGAGAAGACTGGCCCTTTTCTATCAAACCGGCTTTGTCAACTTCGATGTACAATTTCACTTGCTTGTAAACGGCAAGTTGCTCGAGTCAAACTAACGTGAAGTTTATTTTTGTTTTATTTACACGATTAACTAACAGCACACAGTCGTTACTGTTAGTTTACCGTTTCCTCATTTTGTACGCTAAAGATAACGCACTCCTTAGTTTCTATGAATAGTGTCTGACGCTTATGTTGTGACATCTATCACGAGCAAGGACCATCATATGGTCAAGGAACATCTTCCATATAGTTCCGTGTTATTTTATGTGAAATTGACCAGCTCTGATAACTTGTAGAAAATGGAATGACTGTTTTCCCTACAAATTATTGCAGTAAATTGTTTAAATCTTTTTCAGTTGGAACGGTGCGTCTATTGATGGTAGTCGATGGTAGGAATTGATGATTAGTGGTGTGGGTGTTGGAGGTACTGGATTGTTGTGATGAGCGTGTCGTTGGTGGTGGCCCCGATGATGGTTGTGATGATGGTGGTGGTGATGACGTGTAACGCTAAGGAAGAACGGAGCGACGTGCGAAGCCCGGTAGCACATTCCTGTTCGGTCACACCCGTGCTTGTGTAAACACAAACGTACACGACTGACGCACGCACACGATCCTGCGGGACGCACATTCACGCACACGAGGCCTGGCGTGGCCCCCCGCCCTCCTAGCTATGTCAAGAACGCCGTCGCTCCCCAACTCTTTTCTTGCTACGTTGTGGGGCTGGAAGTGGAAGCACTTTTAGCGTAGACTAAAGTGCTTGTTTGGGGCCAGCTGATCCGTCTCATGATTGGATCAATACTTGGTGAAGCATGAGTGTACTTGGCTGTTGAACCAAGTATTGGGTGGGTCAAGACTTGGTGAGGCATGGATCAATACTTGATGAGGCATGGATCGATACTTGGTGAAGCATGAGTGTACTTGGCTGTTGAACCAAGTATTGGGTGGGTCAAGACTTGGTGAGGCATGGATCAATACTTGATGAGGCATATATCAATACTTGGTGAGGCATGAGTGTACTTGACTTAGAACAAAGTATTTGGTAGGTCACGGCTTCTCGCTGTACGTGTGAGCCCTGATAACCTCCTCTTAGGTCCTAACGTGGACAGTCCAATTACGAACATAGATGTACGTTATAGGACCGTTCTTATTCGACTTGAAAATTCAATTCTAAATCCTTCTTTGGCCGTCAATTCAATGATTGGTTTTAGAGCGTCCTTGTGAAAAAATGGAAAGAACGAAAACCACAATCGATATTTTTTTCTGCCTTCTACAACGGTTGGCATTGCCTGGTGAGTTTTTAGTTATTTCAATTATTTATCTCGAGATGATATTATTTATTTTGCTCATTACGGTAAGTTTGAGTTTAAGTTACGTCAAATATCTGTTCCTTAAGCTTGAGTTATCAATCAAGATCTTTTCCCCAAGGATTTAAAACTTCTTAAGGTCGTCCTAATTTTCAAATTCCAGAATTGAAATTTTAAGTACTAAAGTAGAGCACACGAAAAGATGTACCGAGGAAATATTTATGCAGTGGCTCATAACTAACTTGGGGAAAAGGACGAGTAAATTGATAAATAAAAAACATAGCCACCCGGCCCAGATAGTGCAATGCTTGCTGCTGCATGTGCTTTATTTTTGCCGTGTCTAAGGCAGTGAAGTTCCAGCACCATTCTGATGTGTGATCCTCGAGTGCGTCTTCTATCAACTTTTTCTGGAAATGCTCGGCTAAATGCGTCCGTCGTCCATTGTCTCAGTCATGCGGTGCTTCCGATTGCTTTTTTCCTGTGGGTTCCATTGTTTTTAGCTCAGACGTCCGTCAAATCTACACTCCGTTAGGAGCTGTACGCAGGCAGTATGTTTATTCAACTTGAAAATACAGGATTGTTGCCTTCACCGTGCTCTTCATCGTATTGAGTCTATCATCAGGTCTGTAGATCCTGATAAGGACACAAATTAGGGAACGTTCGGTCGACTTAATGCCGATAGCTCTCACCTTACTCGTGACGACTCCTGGCAGCGGAGAAAATCTGTAATAAAGTGAACAGTGCTCATCGCTTCCAATGAAAGTGTCCTTCTCAAGTCATTTATTCAATTCTTCTATTGTCGATCGCATGAAGAAGTTGCATTCGTGCTGCTCGAATCATGCAAATGTCTTTACTGGAAGTTCTCTCGCTAACTTGCCTCGCTTGTCACTTGTACCGTGCAGCCGCCATTCATCCCGCCACCTCCCGCCGCCTCTGCGAGTAGCGGTAGATGCGTGTGCTGTCACTGCTGTCCCTCAACCTCTTACGCTCAACCATAGACGTTAGGTCGGAAATGAAGTTTGGAGGTCGACGTTTTTTCTTTCGGTTAGCAATTTGGAATGTCTTAGTTACATCTCTCACTGCTTAATTTCGACTGTAATGTTCCTCGCAAGAGACATATTTTGTTATACCTTAGTTAATTTTGAAGGGGTAGTAGCAATTGTTTGTCAGTTTTTCTTGAAACCATAGTATATATTTAATTTACGATGTGATCATTTTGGTCGTTTGCAGTTCGATTTTTGGCCGAGGTTGCTTTGTACCTCGGGAATCTAATGAAAGAGCTATAAAATTATTTTTTCTTTCACCAAAAATATCGCCTAGTTGCTTTAGCTAAAAGCTTAGTTGCATTCATGGCAGTGCTAATTTACGGGCGTGTGAGTGAGAGGTGCGTAGTTTGTTCCCGCTCGACTGGTGTCTGCCTCTTTCTTGGTTGTAAGTTCGCTGTAATTAAGGCGAGGCGTGATCTGCTCGTCGTCGTGGAACTATCCTGAATTTTGAGCGTTGAGCGTTGTAAATTACCATACGATCGCATTTTCATAATCTTGTTAGTGTTTCCGTTTTTATAAATATTCCTTCATTTCAAGACTCTCAGCTCGATTTAACTTAAATGCTTCATACTTGTATTAATTATTTTTTGCCATAAATTATTCTATTCTGTACTCGGTCCTAGTTTGTGCTAATGGCTGTGAAGCCACCGTTCGCGCTCCTATTCACGCACTAATTACATACACCGATCATCGCTTTAAGTTGCCTGCGCCGTGTGGAAACGAGGTCTCGCAAGCTCGTTGGGCTCCTCGGGCAGCGGACGTGTGATCTGTGGGCCTCATCGTGTCGTGGTGAACCGCCTCCCAGCTTATTTTAAGAGTTCAGTCGCATTTGGTGTTCTAAGACTAAAATTAAAAACTGTCTTGTGATTATCTGTTTTAGGGAAGTATATTTATAGTTTGGTGCGTGGTCTACGGAAAAATTCATGTACTGTTTTCTATGTAAACTTTAGTGATTGCTTTGGTTAGATGAGAAAATTATCAGTTTTTAAACTGGTCAACTTTGTCGAGTGATAAGTCAAATTTTGTGCTCATTGAAGAATGTGTCAAAATTCCAGTAACAGCGCTTTTAGCTCAAATTGCTATCTCAGCTTCGTATTAGGGTAGTATAGCTTATGATTTTCGCTTGAGTCGGAAACTAAAAATTCATTTGACGATACTGAGAAAATGTCATATTTGACGTGTGGTTATCGTGGTTCAGTGCTCCGTCACCGGGACTGGGAAAGTCTCGTGTTATCCGTGCGGGTTGTGCACTGACGTACGAGTGCAGTCGCGTACCTAGCGACCTCGTTTGGTGGCACTTTCGTCGTTTGACAATTACATATTATTGTGTTATTAAAAGAACCATCTCTTCTGGTGTTGTATACTCGTTTCTTCTAAACGAGAAGAGTGAACGCCTGCTGTGCCAGCAAAAGTTTGTGCCTTTTCTTTTGAAAAACTTTCCTGGGGTTATCGAGAAATTTTGCTACTGTGATCTATATGAGTGTTGCTCTTATTGAAGTTGCGATGTCCCTTGGCTCCTTCATGATGGAATAATTCTTCGTCAAGAAAATAGTTTTCTATATGCTTCTGGTATTCTGAATAATGAAGGTTGTTATTATCATTATAAAGCTCACATTATTCGTGAAAACCTATTGTATGATATTTAAACTGGAGGAGGGCTAATATTCATGGGTATGCATTGTTTCAACTACGCGTTTATAATGTAATTTCGAAAAAATTAAAGTTTTCTTGTGTTTTTAATTTTAAAGAGTTTTGGGTTTCATGCTTTCGATCAGAGTAAGTGGTGTGGAGAACTGTGTACAGCTTCTTGGGGTAGCGACATGGTAACATGTCACTGTGGATGTTTCTGAAATAATAATTATTGGTGATTCTTATGAATTCGGAGTCTCCATGCGTGTTAAGAGTACCTAGAGGTGTATTTAGTAAGAAAAAGGCGCTCACGTTTAGCAATGACATTGTGTTTATTAACACATTTTATAATTTATATTGTCTGTTAAGTCGTCGATTCTTTCGAATCCATTCTTCTGAAGTTTGATATCAAATAAGTTGTCAATAGTTATATTCGAGCGAGAAAGTCAATTCGACGACAGTCAAATCCTGAAAATTCGATGAAAAAGTCGATTTGAGATGGCCTCTTTTATCTCTATCATTCGAGTTGGGGGTGAAAACTTAGAGTTCCGTCCTTTCGAGGAGTATGTGAGGCCCACAAGAAACGCTCCCCGCGACCTCAGGGAGCGGAAAGAGATGGAAGGTTCGAGCCTCAACAGAACCGCACTGCGCCGTACAATTCAACCTCGTGCGTCTGGTTACACATCCTGCTCTCTGTGTTAAACATCTGAATGCTACTCGACTCTTCCTGCTCGACTGCTCTGCGGGTCTGTTTTGTGCTGCTGTTTGGTCGCAGCGCAATGGCGTGTTTCTTTGTTAGCTATTTGTTTCTCGTTTTTGTTGAACCTTCGTTTGGTAAATCCCACATTGAAATTACCAATACAACGCGCATCTCGCCGTGTTTTTGGCGGTGTAAACGTTATTTTTTCAGATTTAGTTTTTTGTTTTGGTTCATATCTGAATATTCCACGTGAAATGGAATCCAATTTTCCTTTTTTGTGTTGATTAATGTTAGTGTTTACTTACGTCAAATTTTTACGAGCGTTTGATTTCTTCATCGTTGTGTAGAAGTGCTCAATGAGAATCATGTCTACTCAGGAATTACCTTGACCTGCTGTCTGCCACGCGATCCAATGGACGGATTTAAGTTTTTTCTGCTGTATTTTCGTATTGTTAGTTTGATTTAAGGTAGATGAATTCTCTTAAATTTTATCAAGTTAGAAATAACGACAGTACGAAATAATTGAAGACAATTTTTGGGTTATGTATAACCATCATTGATCACTTACGCTTTCGCTTACAGATCAAGGGTTAAAACATTATTCGCTTAGCAGATTGCAGTCTCCTCTGCAGATATGAAATACTTCCTTGATGTTTATTTGGCATATTTTTTAAATATTGTATTTTAAGTGAATGGTAATAAGCTATTTCTATCAGCCAGCTGTCCCATTATAAAAAATTATTTTGGAAATTCAGCTAGGTCTCTAAATTTAAAGAAGATGCAACTTCTGTTATTTCATTTCTTTAAAATGCTTGACCTATTAAGGTGTGCCCATTTACTTCCAATCATGTTCTACTTCAGGGATTTTCAACAATAATTGTGAGGAAAATAATATTTTTTGTATTCCTGATACTATATTCTATTGATGCTACATGAGCTCACAGAAATAAGTGTTACCTATATCCCTAACCGTGAACATAAACGTTCAAAAATAACATGGTGGAAAAATGTCTTCTCAAACACCATTTCAACTTCATAATAATTGGATTGCCATCCAAATAAATATATGTACGTTAACTTGCACAAAGATAATTGTGGGAACAGCATAGAGTGGAATTTTTTAAAACTCGTTCGTACTCAGACTCGGTAAGTAAAAGTCGAGTAACTAAAGAGGAAATGTCATCACACGTAGACTACGAACCATAACCGTTGCTTCCTCTTCTGTAACGCGCGGTGTCAAATAACAACTAATCACGCTTTTGGAGCGGTAGTTAGGCGGCTCCTGGAAAGGAAATCTGGGTCTGGAAGAGGCCCGAGGGCTCTCGACACTCAGAGCTCGGGTGTCATGGAATCTCTGAAGCCTCACATCCCCTCGCTTGTTGTTCCTGGTGGCTGTCCGCTAGGTGCTGTCCGCTAGGTGCTGCCCGCTGGGTGCTGTCCGCTAGGTGCTGTTCGCTAGGTGCTGTCCGCTAGGTGCTGTCCGCTAGGTGCTGTCCGCTAGGTGCTGTCCGCTGGGTGCTGTCCGCTGGGTGCTGTCCGCTGGG